>JARGCV010000553.1:542500-607500 GCA_034064705.1 Bothrops alternatus
CTGCCACTTGCTCTGGACCAGGGGTCTTCAAACATGACCCTTTTATGACTTGTGGACTTCAACTCCTAGAATTCCTCAGCCGGCATCGTGATGCCGGCTGAGGAATTCTGGAGTTGAAGTCCACAAGTCATAAAAGGGCCAAGTTTGAAGACCCCTGGTCCAGCAGGTAGAAAGTTGAACGTGGGCCCTTAAGCACCTAAATGATTGGATCAATACATCTCCCACCGTTCTTAGAACTGGCTGGACCTCTGGGGCACTTTCTTGTGAATACTGAAAACTCAGTTTTAGGGCCATTGATTTCAAGGTACCCCATAGGCAACACTTCCCAAACCTTTCCAAACTTATCCCCAAATTGTTTTTGTTTACTTAGATAATGACACACAATTCCATTACCCAATTCTAACAGGGACATTTAAATGGACTTTAAATTTAAATTGAAGAAGGGGTGGCGACCTCTTCTCCAAAGCACCTGAAGGCAGAACAGGGTGAAAATTAATGGAGGAGAAAACCAGCCCAGAACTACCGATAGGGAGAAATTTCCTGACAGAGAGAACAACTAATCAGAGGAACGGCTTGCCACCAGAAGTTGTGGGTGCTCCATCACTGGGGATTTTCAAGAAGAGACCGGGCAAGGGGTTGGAGAAGAAGACCTCCGAGGTCCAACTCTGTTATTTAAATTTAAATTGAAGAAGGGGGTCAACCAATTCTCCAATGCACCTGAAGGCAGAGCAACAGGCAGTGCTGGCTGAGGAGATTCTGTGAGTTGAAGTCCACACAACTTAAAATCCGCAAGGTTGAAAAACACAGCTCTGGAGTGTTCAGAAGGCACATCCCCTCCAGTTGCACCCAATCCAATAATTTACAACGTAGAAATCTAGCACGCAATTTACTAATTATAGATAAAAGACAAATTGGCAGATAGTTGGCAGGATCACACTTGTCATCCTGTTTAGTATAGTGGAAAGGTAACAGAATTACGCCAGCCTGTTGGGAGACAGAAATAATTGGTTATAGCAGTAAAAACAAAGGGAATAAAGGAGGCACCCACTGAACAGGGCTTGTTTTTAGATTTCTGCAAAGAGCAAACCTTTAGCTGTAGTTTTACTAGTTCTTTCCTGTTTCTCCATTGAAGTATTAATTTTTGAATTTCGGAGGGTGAGAGCAGAAAAAGAGGTGCACTGTGAACAGTCGTTTCCCCCCCCCAGCACAAAAAACACCTTGCTTTGAAGTGTTGGGAAAGAGCGACTATGTGTCATCCTCAACTTACAACCACAATTCAGTCCAAACTTTTTGTTGCTAAAAGAGACACTTGTTACGTGAGTTTTGCCTCATTTTACGACCTTTCTTGCCACAATTGTTATGGGAATCACTGCAGTTGTTCAATCACCCGGTTGTTAAGAGAATCTGGCTTCCCCATTGACTTTTCTTGTCAGGAGGTCGCAAAAGGGGAATCAAGGGACCCCGGGACACTGCGACCGTCATAAGTATGAGTCAGTTGCCAAGAGTTGGAATTTTGCATCACGTGACCACGAGGACGCTGCAGCGGTTGTAAGGGTGAAAAACGGTCCTAAGTCACTTTTTTCAGTGCCGTTGTAACTTCAGATGGTCACTAAATGGACTGTTGTAAATCAAGGCCTACCTGTGTTATGTTTGCTCACTGAGTTATTGATAAAAATAATAAAAGGCAGGATAAAAAAGTCTTTTTCAAGAAGGGAAGAGCAGTTGCTCTGCCTGAGCGGATTGTGCCTCTGCCCTCTTCCCAAGCAAAGGCGGGGAGGGTCCTGACCTTCAGTCCATCAGTCAATCAGAATAGAGCTGGAAGGGGCCTACCCTGGCCTAGGCCTAGGCTGCTTTATGACTCGTGGACTCCAGCTCCCAGAATTCCTGAGCCAGCCTGGCTCAGATTGGAAACCTCTCCCTTTCCCCTCAGCATGGCTGGCTCAGGAATTCTGGGAGTTGAAGTCCACCAGTCATAAAAGAGCCAAGCTTGCCTACGTCTGGCCTAGGCCTAGGCCCCTTCATGACTGGTGGACTTCAACTCCCAGAATTCCTGAGCCAGCCTGGCTCAGCTTGGAAACCTCTCCCTTTCCCCTCAGCGTGGCTGCTCAGGAATTCTGGGAGTTGAAGTCCACGAGTCATAAAGCGGCCTAGGCCTAGGCCAGGGTAGGCCCCTTCCAGCTCTATTCTGATTGACTGATGGACTGAAGGTCAGGACCCTCCCACCTACCCTGGCCTATACCTTCCTTGTGCAGACAGGAAGACCCCGGATTTTGCAAGGGACCCCTCTTGATAGGAAGCCGCACTTACGCACTGGATGCGATACCAAGTGTGCACCTGCAGGCACCAAAGACTAAGTGATGAGCGTCCACGGAGCCCAAACACTGACCTTCTCCTAGTCCTTCTAGAGCAGGGGTCCTCAACGGTGGCAACTTTAAGACTTGTGGACTTCAACTCCCAGAATTCCTCAGCCAGCTCTAGAGTGATTAATCCGTGAAGGAGAAAACGCCAGAGATTTTTTTCCTGAATTAACATTTTCCATTTGGGGCGGGGAGTGTGGAAGTGCCACTAAAGCCAGCTCTGGTGCTGGTGGCTCTCCTGGCAAAGACTCTGGTGACCTCGGGGCCGTGGGAGGCTGCTGGACAGATGTGTGAGGGAAGAGTGGCCGCTCCTTCCAGCTGGACTATTTGGTTCCTGCCCTGGGCTCCTCTTTTGTGCAAAGCTTGCAAAGCCTCCCTTTCTCAGCATCCAGACCGTAGTAGACCCTTAGCCCTCTTACAACTTGCAGCATTTTAACAATTTCTTTCATTGTGGAAGTTAAATTTGAATCCTGCCAAAAGAATGGCATGTAGTGTTGCTAAACAACAACCACAAAAAATCAGGATAAACAAACATGGTATATCCTGGGTAAGCTGGTGAGCCCCTTGCCTCTTGGGCTTTGGCCCCAGATCCCCAGAGATCGGCCATTTGCCGAACTCTATGTGCCAAACTCTTTCAAGACCTCCTTGTGGAGCTGAGCTCTGTGTGTGTGTGTCTGTGTCTCTGTTTGTGTGCCGAGAGGATCTGCCTTCTTCCTGGCAGGTGTGAGACTTCCTTGCTTAAAATTAGGCTCTTAATTGCTTGTAATGAAACTGTGTGGGACTATCTGAAGAGTTCAGCAGATTTTTTGTGAAGCTAATTTAGTCCATGTGACATTTCCTGCTAACGCACAGCAGGGGATTGGGGAGTTGGGGGGGGATTGGCAGGCAGGGGGGAGGGAGAACGGGGGGGGGGGGCATCCTGCCTTTCTCCCCCTCCCCCCCAGAAGGAAGGGGCCAAAGGGGCTGTACTGAAAGGCCTCTTCCCTCTCTGATGGCCAAGCTGGTTCCAGCCTGCGGGGGCTTCTGTCTTTGGGAGGCTGTTATTGTGCGCAGGTGGTCCTTGACTTACAACTGTAATGGAGCCTGGCCACGATGGTCAATAAGTTGTGGTTGTAAAGTGGGTCACCATACGACTGACCCGATTCACAATCTTTTCGTGGCAGCCACCAAACACTTCTTCGCGAGGGGCTGCTTGTGCCAGGACCCAGGTGCAAATGCTGTTTTGGGTAAAAGCATCCCTGGGACTGTGGGACAGGGTGAGCAGCTGCAAATGCCGGCCAGTTCCCGAGCCCCCAAAATGCGATCCCAGGATGGTGGGGATGGGGGCAGCAGTCAGATGCTAAGTGGACTTCAACTCCCAGAATTCCTGAGCCAGCATAGCTGGGCTAGCTAGCTCTCTCCTGCCCTTCCTGCTTCCTGCTTCCTGCAGAGACGCAGCAAAGGGAAGAGCCCCACCCAAAAAGCTTTTCAGCTTGTCGGAGAACGTGAGCCTACTCTCTTTTACACACACACACAAAACCACAAACACAAACACAGAGAGAGACAGAGAGAGAGAAGGGAAGCACAAATGCCTGTCTCTGTCTCTCTGCAAATGGCAGAGGAGGCTGGGAGCCACAGGGGAAGGCTCAAAGAGCCGCATGTGGCTCCGGAGCTGCAGGTTGCCGACCTGTGGGTTGGGGCAAGGTGGGGGGGGCATTCCAGGCCCACCTTGCTCGGAGCTTTGCACTCCTGCCTCTTCCCTCAGGGCAAGCTGCTTCTCTCTCAGCCCCCCCAAAAGAGGGGGCAGAGGCACCCAGAGCCTTTTAGGCCAGCCAGGGGCCATTTTGTGCTGCTCGGGGCCTTTGTGCTGTGCGGCCAGCTGGACCCTGCCAAGGTTGTTATAGTAACTGGGAGAGAATGGAAAACAAGATGGTCCATTGATGCCTTTTCTGGGCCTCCATTCAGAAGAGCAGAGGGAAACGCAGAGAGCGGCTGCAAAGGAGGCCCGGAGACGGGGTGTCCCAAAACCTGCTAATGAGGGGAGAGAGTCTCCCAGGAATGCCAAGCAGAGCCCGGCTGTCTTTTCACAGAAAGTGGGTCATTTCCTTGGCTGCCTGGCTACCATTCACCTGCCTGGCTTTGGAGGCTCAGACCAGCGGGGGGGGGGTTGGCTCTCCTTCTCTGGGCCTCGAATGCCCCCCTCTCCTTCTGCCTCCAGGGCTGTTCTGGGGCTACCCCATTGAGAGCAGCAGCACCGGGGGATGTGAGCTGCAGTTTGGGTGGCTGACCCTTTGGTGGAAAGTTCAGTTACGAGACGGAAAAGGACACCCCCTGGTCATTTGTCCAGGGCCGTTGGGTGCTGCCCTTCTCTGGATCTGCCAGATTTCTCCACTCTTCCCACAGCATCTCCCTCTCTTTCCCCCACTCCCCCCAGCTGGCCGAGGGCATGGCACAAAAGTGGGAGGCCAAGCGGCATCTTCCGATGGGAAGCCAGGCAGCGTGGGCACCGGCCTGGTCCTCTCGGGATGCCTTCCTTTCCTCAAGGTGTGTGTGTGTGTGTATGTGTGTAATGCTTGTTGTTTCTTTGCAGAGTCGCCTCAAGGAAGCCATGCAGCTGCTGGAGGATTACAAGCAGGGCTCGCTGCCCCCGGGGACCAGCAACAAAGAGGTGACCAGAGGGGACGGACCTCGGCCCTCTCCTGAAGGAGAGATGTGGGCCTGGTTTGGGGATAGCCAGAAGCTAGCCCAGGGGTAGGCAACCTTGGCTCTTTATGACTCGTGGACTTCAAGTCCCAGAATTCCTGAGCCAGCCTGGCTCAGATTGGAAACCTCTCCCTTTCCCCTTTCAAGCGTTTTCCTTTGATCCTCATTGATCCTGGCTGAAGCGTTTGATGGTTTGGATTCCGTAACTGGCATTCATGAATGGGTGGCATCCAGCTGCATTTGATGCTTTGGCCACGCTTGACAGCTGGTGAGGGTCCATACAGGGAGTCCCTGGCACACAATCACGATGTAGCCAGTCCGTTTCGGTTATATGTCGTGATTGTCATCAGTGAGGTTGGCCATGTAACGTGATTTGAGAACCTTTTCTTGTGATGTCATTAAGTGAACCTGGTGGTCATAAAATGAGCACCATGGTTGTTAAGCAAACCCATTTCTTGCTATGTCATGGTTTTCCGGAAATGTCATCAAATACAGTCGCACTGCAAACACCCATAAGTGCAGCTGTGTGGCCAGGCCCCCCCATAGCCTTTGGGGGGGCAACCCTTCGAATTTCAGAACAGGGTCGTCATTCCCTTTTTCCAGGCAGGACGCAACTTTGAGTGTTTGCTAAGTGGCCGGTTGAAAGCTGAGGACTAGCCACTTTTCACAGATGCCTATGTGGGAAGTCAGCCCCCCCCCAGAGAAGGAAATATTAAAAGGGCAGAATATTATATTTCCTCAAAGGATCTTAAAGAGGCAGAAGAGCATGCCCAGTTTTTTCTTAATTGCCACAAGTCTCCCTCCCCCAAGCAGAAACTAGCTCTGTAGAAATGCAGATGTAATAATCCATTCAGGAAGGTGGAGGCCTCCAGCTAGAAAGCTTAGGAAGACAAAGACACCTAAAATCTACATACCCCACCCAAACTCTAGGACAGGACATATTAGGATTAACCCACAGATGCCAAAGGGGCACACTCAGAGTCAGGTCCAAGTAATGACACAGGAAATACAAAGACTTTTACAGGAACCAGAAACAACTCCAAACAAAAGCCCACTCCCTACTACACCTGCTCACTCTTTTCTTCCAGAGCCATCTTTCTGTCTGGCTTTCCTCTTCAATAAACTGCAACCTTCTTTCCAAAGCAGCCGCCATGTTGTTTATTCCCGGCTTGGACTGGACTCTGATAAAGATTTTTCCTACAATGCCCGTGATCCGGTCTAAAGCAGCTGAATTCTGAAAAAAGGAGCTTCTGGCCCAGATCCCAGCTCTCCCTGGTGGCTCCATGCTCTGCTTCCAGCTGTCCCTAGGGAGGCCGGGGTCAGCCCTCAGCCCGGGGGCCTCCAGGGCCTGACCTGGCCTGGGCAAATTGTGGAACAGCCCTGAAGCTGCAGGGCCGAGAGCCCTGGCTGGCCCCGGGTGTTGATCCCCTGGACCACGAAAGGTTTGTGAGCAGCTTCCAGGTCAGCCAGCCAGCTTCCTGTGGCTCCGGGCTTGGCACAGGCCTCCCCTCTTCAAGACCCCCCCCCCATCTCAGAGAGAGTGTGGAAGGAAACAAAAGAGGATGTAAGAGACAAATGTGAGGAGGAGACCAAGAAAGATAAGAAGGCAAACTGGATGACAATGAAAACCAAAAAGATTCCAAACAGAATGAGAGACCTTTTGGGAGAGAATCAACCTAAGGGGCGGGGTGGGGGGCTCTTCTGCCTTCCATGGTGGCTGTTTCCCCACCAAACTAGGATAGTCCTTTCCCCCCACCCCCTCCCTTTTCTCTCCAGTCGTAATTAGCATTAGGAAAGAGCCTTTCCTCACCTGCCCGTGCCCCCTGCAGTCCACACAATTGTGTGAGAGGGCCCCCCTGAGAGCCTTTGGGATCTGCTCCATTTAGTGACCAGGAAGCAGTTGAATCCTTCCCAGCTTCCCATCCTAACTTCCTTCGAGGATGTTGTCAGGACTAATTAATTAGTAGTGGTAAAGTGTTAGTTAAAGTGCTCCGAGTTTTTATTACCTCGTCACTTACAGAATTGCTCTGCCATTGCTTTTGCTGTTTTACCTCTGTGTAAAACCCCTCGCTCTGGCCCGGCCGGGTGTGATCAGGAGAAGATTGAGCCTCTGATTCGCACAGCTGGAGGGCAGCCAGGCACCTCTGCCGGTTTTCCCACCCCAGCTATTCCAGCCCTGATGTCTGTCGAGTCAGCCACACACGTCCAGTCAGGGGGAGGGTCTATGACTGCTCGGGTGCTAAAAAGTGTTTTGGAAGCCAATTTAAGCGCCATCTAAGACACGGAGAGCCAACCAAGCTGAAACCAGCGGGGTCTGCTCTGAAGCGGAGGTTGTTGTGAGAAGGAAAAGGCTGATGGGAAAGAGGAGACTGGGGAGGGGGTCATCCAGAGGGTCCCTCCCATTAGCCATCTCTTGCCCGGAGGATGAAGGACGGTCAAGCAAGTGAAGCCAGTGGCCTGCTAAACCTCGGCCACCCTGGTGTCTCCAGATGTGCCTTACTGGCTGGGACGATGAATTGGCCGAGCACGTTGGGAAGAAGGCACCGAGTGGGGGAGTGCTTGTCAGCCAGCTGAATATGGTACGAGTTGAATTGCAGTTCCATTAAATATGTGGTCAAAAACAATTCCCTAAAAACCAGAGGTTTGTGTGTGGAAACCATAAGAGAAGCTGAAAGCGCTGCATATTCCCTTGTTCACTGATCAGACCCTGAACCACAAAAGACCTATTTCAGTTTGGATCCTTGGGTCGTTGGTGAGATTCTCATACGGAAGTTCTTCTTCTTTTATTCGATTATTTTCCTGGCTATGGCACCCCAAACATTTCTGTGTGGCAAATAGAGACAGGAAAAACGGTCTTCTCAAGATGCCGACTGTGATGCCTTCATGTCTCGGCCACAGAAGGGCCCAGATGTCCAGCGGGAGCCCCTGAGGCGCCTCTGATTTTGGAAACACTTTTAATGGGCTGCATAAAGACCCTCGGCTGCTGACAGGGCCGGACCCAAGAGGGACGTCAAAAACCGTCTCCTTGAACCCCGTGGCCCTTCTAGGGCGGGGCTGGAGAGGCCTGGCCAGCTCTTTTCCTAAGGACCCTTCGGCCTGGGATTCTGACATGACTGGCCTAGGGCAGGGGTAGGCAACCTTGGCTCGTTTATGACTTGTGGACTTCAACTCCCAGAATTCCTGAGCCAGCATGGCTCAGCTTGGAAACTCCCTTTCCCCTCAGCATAGCTGGCTCAGGAATTCTGGGAGTTGAAGCCCACGAGTCATAAACAAGCCAAGTTTGCCTACCCCTGGCCTAGGGCCTAGGCCGCTTTATGACTGGTGGACTTCAACTCCCAGAATTCCTGAGCCAGCCTGGCTCAGCTTGGAAACCTCTCCCTTTCCCCTCAGCATAGCTGGCTCAGGAATTCTGGGAGTTGAAGTCCACGAGTCATAAACGAGCCAAGGTTGCCTACCCCTGGCCTATGGGAGGAAGAGACCCTTCCTTGCCCCAAGAAGGGGGCAAAGTTGCCACGGCCCCACCTGACCAGCAGCACACATGGGCCCCACTACAAGCATTTCTCAGGGTCCCGTTGTAGGGCAGGGTTAGTCATCCCCCCTCCCCTGCAGTGTGTTATGGGATGAGGTGGGTGTCCTCCCCCAGAGCTGACCCTGGAAGAATGAATCTGACCTCCTGCTCGCTTCCTTGCCATCCCCCACTCAAGGCTGCCTTTTGGGTAAGGGTCTCCCTTGTCGCTTTCAGCCTGCGTGTTTGAACCAGCGACTTTAATCCTGTCTTTTGCTTTTCCAGCTTTGGAGAGCACAGAAAATAAAACAGGTAACCTGCTCCCTCCTGGGGAATGGAGAACGCTTCTGCTGGGGCTGCCCTTGGCCCTGACCGAGAAGACCTGGGGCGCCCTTGTGACCGTGGGAGTCCCCGAGTAGCCATCCTGGACACAGTGGGAGAGAGTCTTTTCCCCAGGGACTCCTTGTCTTCCATTTCCCATCTGCTCCTCCAAAGCGCAAGGACTTGGGGGGGGGGAGGGACAGCCCTTCCAGAGCCTGGGTTGGGAAAAGGTGGGATTCGGAGTTCAGATTCCTCCACATTCCTTTGAGGATGAGGAAGACTTTTCCCTCCACCTCCCCAAATAGCTTCAGCCTGGGTGGCTGATGGGTGGGTGTGATGTTGATCTCCCCACTCACACACACACACCAAGAAACAGACTTTTGTCATGGAATATGGGAAGGAGCTCAGAAAGGGTGTGGGAGGTTCGTACCTTCACATTTGCAAGGAGACCTGGTGACTGTAGCCTTATAATAACACAGAATTAGCTCACCTGGGGGGTGTTTCCTGGGTGGCCTACTTGGGAGGGTGGCAGATTCTGGGGTAGCGGCCTCCAATTTCACTGCGTCTCCTGCTTTTCTAGGCCATCATCCACCCGGACACGAACCAGACCATCTTCATGCCTTTCCGAATGTCAGGTATGGCCCTGTGGAGATTTGCTGGGCTTCGGGGTGCTGCCCTTCTCCAAACCTTGGTGCTTCTGTGTGCGGTCAGTGCCTCCTTCAGCCACTCCATGGCCCGTCTCCAGCTCAGTGGGGGAAATTCTCCCTCGGTTTCGGTGGAAAGGACCGTAGCAAGCCCAGTCTGATCCCAGTAGCCGAGGGCCCCTTCACCTCCCTTGCTTCCATCTCATTGTAAACCATCAGATAGTTAAAAGAGGGAGAGGATGATGAGATCGGTCACCCCAAGGCAGGGGTCCCCAACCCTCGGTCCGTGGACCAGCACCAGTCCACGGCATGCCAGAAGCCGGGCCGCACAAACAAGCAAAGCCGCATCCTTGAGATGCAGGCAGTACATGAAACCACGCTCCCTCCGGTCCACGGGAAACCCCCTCTACAGAACCGGTCCCTGGTGCTCAAAAGATTGGGGACCTCTGCCCTAAGGCTTGAGGGGTCCCAGATATTCCACCAGAGAGAGCCATCTGCCCAGAAGGCTTGAAACTGGCCTCCTGCCCTGAGTGGCCACAGGAGTCGCACCCAACCCTGGATTCTCATCCCCATGGGTGACCTAGATTGACAGCAGGTTAATGGGCCCATGTGACCTTCCTCAACTCAGGTGTCCTGTGCCTATAAATTCACACTCTGCCCTTGTGTGCACCGAAGTGAAACCCTATTATTCTGTCGCTTGTCTCGTGGGAGAAAGGAAAGGCCACCTAGGCTCACTAAGGAAATAGTTACACTGGCCATCCTTCCCTGACCCAACAGGTTCTAGGTGCATTCAGGCTACACCTCCCAGGATTCCTCATGGGCCTTCTGCAAGTCTTGGTTTACACCAGGGGTAGGCAAGCTTGGCTCTTTTATGACTCGTGGACTTCAACTCCCAGAATTCCTGAGCCAGCATAGCTTCTGGGAGTTGAAGTCCACGAGTCATAAAAGAGCCAAGCTTGCCTACCCCTGGTTTACACCCATTTGAGAATCTGGGCTGCAAAACTCTGGCCGGCCACTAGACGGCAGAGGCAGGACTTCTCTGTGCTGCCCTCCAGTGTTCATCTGAGTTCTTGCAACCTACATCCAGAGCTCTGCTTGAAGGGGGGGGGAGCATCTGGGTCTCAAACAATGCCTTTCTTTTTTCCCTTAGGTTACATTCCTTTTGGCACGCCTATTGTAAGTGTGAAAGCCTCGCACCTTTGTTCTGCATAGCAAGAAATGCCCTTTTTAGCTTTGACTCCCGGTTCTCTGGCTCAGTCGGGACGTTCCTGACGGGGTCCTTAGGCGCCAAGAAGCCCCCGGGAGGCACCTGACTGCTTGCTGCTGCCTTACTAGGCTGCTTGTGAAGCATCGGCCTCAAAGACCCCTTTCCTCTCTGGGACCCTGGCACCCGGCTGAAGTGGGCGTGCTGCCCTCGGCCTCTGCCCGGCATGGCTACTGCTGGCGGGGGGTGAAGGACCAGGAAACGGGACAGCCGGCTCAGCAAGCGGAGGCAGCCTCGGGGACAGGGGCGGAAGAGGAGACCTGCAGTCAGGAGGTGGAATCGAGTCATGCCCGGCTGCCATTTTCTGGGGCTCCGGGACTTTTTAAGGGAGCAGGCGAAGCCGGTGGGGAGACGTCTGCTTGGGGCAGTCCTGTGCGTGTCCAGGTCTGCAGCGGCTCCAGCCCCTCGCCGCACCTCCTTCTGGGGGAAGCAGAGGCCCCCGTTGCCGCCATCGCTGCCATCCTCCCCCAGGGGGCTGCCTGTCCCTCCAGCTCTTCGGGGAGCGTTCTGGCCACATTGCCGGAGACATATGGGCCTCGCAGTAATGATCTCTGGAAGGAAGGCATGGCAGGGTTCCCAGCGCAAAGAGGGGAAAGGTGTCCTTATTTATGTTTAACATTTGGGTGGTAATCTGTAATTAACTTTGCAAAAAGTTAAACACAAATTTGAGTTAGCGATCAGGTTGACATCAGAATCGGCCCAAATCCAGACCTGTCAGAGGAGCTGAGAGCTGTCAGCGGAGCTCCGTTCGCAAGCTGTAAATGATAAACTGGAACCCCTTGTCATAAAGCAAAGAAAAAAAATGATTTTCAAATGTTACATTTTAATTTTAACATTTATGCCAATTGATCTGTGAAATGTAGTGACATAATTGGCAGCTCTCTCAATCCCCGTCTGAGTCTTCAACTGAGCATACTGGGAAGAAAGGAGGGGGTGTTTTGAGGGTGGGTGGAGGCTGGGATCCCCCTTCCTTCCTTCCTTCCTTCCTTCCTTCCTTCCTTCCTTCCTTCCTTCCTTCCTTCCTTCCTTCCTTCCTTCCTTCCTTCCCTTCCCTTCCCTTCTCTTTCTTCCTTCCTTCTTTCCCTTCCCTCCCTTTCCCTTCCCTTTCCGTCCTTCCTTTTTTCTTCCTCCTCCTCCTTCCTTCTTCCTCACCTCCTCTTCCTCCTTCCCTCCCTGCTCCCCTTTCTGGGGCTGCAGTTGAAGCTAAAGCGATCCAGGCTTCTGGAATCAGCTGACCCCCGCCGCCTCAGAAGCCATCTGGGTTCTGGCCTACAAGGGCAGCCCCAGCAGACGGGCCTGGCTGCTCCAGAACTGCAGCGTCCTGGGTACTTTAGAGCCTGACCCGCCAGGCCCACCTGGCACCTCCCCTCATTGCTGGCCAAGGCATTTGCCAAGGCAGGATGGGAATGCTGGTCCATTCAGGCCTGGGTCCACTTATGTATGGCCCACACAATGTGTCTGCATTGCAGAAAGCCATACTGGTTGAATTTCTGCCTGCCTCATCCAGAGGGCAGGAGGCCATCTGAAGCCGAGCAATCAATGTGTGCCATTTTCCTCATCAGGAACTGAGTCTTTGTCTCCGGTGGGAGCCGTGAATGGGGCTGTGGGGTGGGGGGGCTTTGAACGGCTGCCTTTCCCGAGGACTCTTTCTCCGTCTCTTTGCGGGTGCAGATCCGCAGTGAATCCACTTCTGGGGTTTCGTTCATTGTCTTCCTCTCCGCCAGGAATGGGAAAGGAAGCCGTAGGTTCTTGGCAGATTCCGGCCCAGATGGAGGAATTGCGCTCCACGTGCCTCTTGCAGGCAGACGGGCAGGCAGCCCCTCGCCCGCGTCTTTGCCCCCCCCCATTGTGGGCGGGTGCACAGCTCCCTCTCACTCATTTGCAGCCATTCCCCGCTTCCACCCCCCCTCCAGGATCCACCCGCCACTCAAGGAAAACGATCTAGAGCACAGATACCGGTATCTCTCGGCTTACGACCACAGTCGGGACCAGATTTTCCGTGTTAAGCAAGGCAGTTTTATGACCTTTTTGCCATGGTTGTTGAGTGAGTGAGGCGAATTTCAAAATTGCTAAATGAACTTGGCTTCCCCCTTCCCCCCTTGGCTTGGCTGGCCGGAAGCCGGCGAATCAAGCCCCAGGCGGCCATTGGGTGACCCTAGGGCACCGCGACCCTGGTAAATACGTGCTGGATGCCCAGTGCCCAAATTTTGATCACGTGGTCAAGGGGATGCTGTGACGGTTGTAAGTGCGAGGACCCCTGGTGAATAATTTTCAGAGCAACTGTAGCTGAAGGGTTGCTAAATGAATGGTTTACAAGTCGAAGGCCCCCTGTGTGCTCTGCAGATCGACGCAGGCTTGCAGGGTGAAGTCCCTCATCCCTGCCGGCCTGGCCCCCTTGACCACGCAGGCAGCCTCTCCCAGGTGGGCAGAGGCCCTCTGCATCCCCTCCCCAAAAGTCTGGGAAGCAGCGGTCAGCAGAGGGGGACACCAGGACTTTGTGGGCCAAAGTCGGGGGTCCGGGGAGGGGCTGTGCCTGGGGATCCTCAGCATCAGCCGGGCTGGATGGGTGCTGAAACAGCCCCTCCCTTTCTGCAGGTAGCAGGCGTGCCCAGGGGTGAGACTTCTCCCCCCGCCGGTGCTCGCCCACCTCCGTTTTATGCCCAGTGAATCTTTGGGGCTCTCCGGAGAGGCTCGGCCTGCCTGGCATTTGCGCCTTCCTCTTTCTGAAACCTCCCCTTTCCCCCCACAGGTTGTGGGTCTCCTGCTGCCAAACCAGACTCTGGCCTCCACCATCTTCTGGCAGGTAAGGACTGTGTGCCCATCGTTGCCTGGAGGAGGCGCCTCTGCCACCTGCGTGTTTCAAGCAATGATCTCCTGCTCAGGCCATTCGTTCCTTTGTTCATTCATCCGTTCGTTCATCTTCTGTGCCACCCCTCTCATTCTGCAAAGGGACCTGGGGCAGCGGTCATCGCTCATAAATGGTTGCTGCCCTTCTGGGCCCATCCCTGGGTGAGCCCTCCCCTCCTTATCTCTCTCTCCCTCCCTCTATCATCCTATATCCATTGTCTTCCCTCCCCGGCCCTCTGGATCCTTATCCGTTCTGCAGGGTTTCCCCCCCCCCAGCTACAGCACGCCAGGCCTTCCCGGGCAGGGGCCCAAAGGGAGGGGGCTGCCGTGCATGCTCCCCAGTCCTCCAGCTGTGGGGACGGGACGGGGGAAATCCTGGACCAAATTGAGGGACCCCCCCCAATTGCCAGCTGAAAGGGTCCCATGGCTCTTCCGGATGAGACACACAGACCGAAGCTGGTCAGTGTTCGAACCCCCGACAGGGCTAGACCAATTAAGAATGTTTGTCGTCCTCCTAAAAAGCAAGCTGTTCCCCTCATTTGTGCTTGTGGGGATGTGCCCGAAACGTGTGGCCGTGTCTGGTGAGCCCGCCGGACCCGCAGAAAAAGAAACGGAGAAAATGGCCGGTTTTGCGTTCTCAGCAGCTTGGAAGGGCAGAAAAACCTGTGCAAAGCCAGACCTGAATGTGTGTGTGTGTGTGTGTGTGTGTGTGCTTGTGAAAGAGGTTTCTTTCCAGGTGGCAGGTGAGGGTGTCTGGCATTCAGGCCGAGGTAAAGGTGGCTAACTCAAGATAAATCCTCTTCTCACGTGCCGCTTTCTGCAAGAGGTCTGGAAAGCTGTTTTACCCGGAAGAGGGGGGGACTTTGCCTCCCCACTCCCCCCCCCAGACCTTCTCCTGCCTGGCACCGGCTGCCCTGCCTTTCTCGCCACTTTCCTTCCTCCCCCCTCGCCTCTCCTGCCCCTCCCTGCTTCTCTGACTCCTTTCCCTCCTTCTCTCTCTCTTCTCTTCCCTGCTCTCAGCTTGGCCTCCTTTCCCAGCAGCTGGAGAGGGACAGAGCAGCCCCCGCAGAGCCGCCTTAGTAGAAGGGCAGGCAGGGCCGGTGGAGGTAAGCACCCAGGGCAGCTCAGCTCATAGTGCCAGGCTGCTCAGGGACATACAACACACAAGCACTGCCCCCATGGGGGGGGCTGTCCTGCCACAGCTGGAGCTGTGAAGGGCTGCAGGAGGAAGGCAGCAAGCAGGGCCCCATTCTCCTTCCAAGGCCATCCCGGAGGGAGGGATGGTGGTCCTGCGGCCCCAGAGGGGAGGGCAGAGGCCTGGAGGAGGCCACTGAATTGTCTCCCCCTTGGCAGACAGCATGAGCCAAGGGGGAGCCGGCCCTGGGCAGCCCCTGGGGGCTGGCTTGCTCCCCCCAACCCAGCCCCCCCACAGGTAGTAGTGGAGCACCCACTTTGTAGGAATAGGCCTCGGCAGGTCTCTTGTCCAGGGAGGCCTGGGGGAGCCCCCCAGGATCAACCTCCTCGGAACAGGCTGTGGGGGGGCGGTCCCAGTCCTAGGTCAGTGGCAGAATGCTCCCCTCTCCACAGCACCCCCTCCCTGCAGAAGCACCCCGCCCTGCTCTCCAGCTGCTCTCTGCAGGGAGTGGGGGCCATTGCAGCACCCGGGGGCCGGGCAGCAGGTGCCACCTGGGAGAGGAGAGGGTCCGCCCCAGAATTTGCTGCCTCTCACCTCCTTTGGAGGGGGCATAGCCGATCCTCCAAGCTCGAATACGAGCCCAAAGCTCTGGGGTCTCTCTCTTCAGGGCCCCTCCCTTGGCAGCCCTGGGAACGAGCGCATCTGCAGGGCCAGAGTGGGCAGGCTGCTCGCCTGGGGGCCCTCCCCCCACAACTGGCTTGGGCAAACACCTGTCTGCCCCTTCCCTGGCCTAGTCAGTCAGGTGGGGGGAGGGGTACCTGGGCTCCCCAGTCCCCATCAGGGGTCTTTTCCCGGCAGCATCTGCCAGCCCCCCATGGAGCCCCCCCCCCCGCTTAACCTCTGTGCCCAGAGCCAGTCGGGGAGGGGCTGCAGCCAGGATCCGATTTGACCTGGAAAAGCAGGCAGGCCAGGGAGCTGGGCGTGGGTGTGAGTGTGCCTGCGTGCGTGCGTGCAGGTGAATGGCCAGGGAGAGAGAGGTGAGACCTTGGGCACTGGTGCCTCGGAGGGGGGGGCTCTTCTGTCGCAGATACACAGAGCCGCATCGCCTAGACCGGACAACTGAAGGCTTTCCACGCCAGCCAGAGGCTCCCCTGGGAGGGCTACTTCAGCCGCTCATCCGGCTCCTTTCTCTCTGGCGGTTCTGCCCCCGGCCCGGCCGTCTCTTGCCTGTGCCCATCCTCTTGCCCGCGGCCTTTAACCAGCGTTGCCCGTTTTCTCTTCCCTTTAGTGGTTGAATCAGAGCCACAATGCCTGTGTCAACTATGCAAACCGGAACGCTACCAAGGTGAGGGGGGCTGTACATGAGAGCCCGGGGAGGGGTCTCCAGCTTGATTCCCCCAGCCCAGACCATCCTCCTGGGGTGCAGGGAGAGCTCCGGGGTCTGGGAGTGGTCAGCCCATCACCCCCTGGCCCAAGGTCCAGATGCCAGGTCCCGCCAGGCCCCTCTGCCGTCCTTTGGGGCTGGGCACAGCATCAGGAAGGTCAGGGCCTCCTGCCCCATTGCCAGCTGCGCTGCCCAGAAGGGACCACCCTGCTCCTCCTCTAAAGGACCCACCCACCGGCTCTTGGAAGCAGCCAGCCACCCCTGCCCCACCCAGCCCTCCGGCCCCAGAGCGCCCGGCTGCCTGCCCAGGGATCGGGACCTCTGGCATCAGCCCTCCAGACAGCCCTGTCGCTGGGCCCTCAGCCTCCCAGGCCGGTTGGGCTTCGCCAACAGGCTCGGCTTTCCTGGTGTTCAGAGCCCCCCCCAATCTTTTTGGGGTGGGCTGCTTTCATTCTTGGGGGACAAGGCCCGCAGCTCCTTCCGAGCTCTTGCACAGCACCAGCAGAAAAAAGCCCCAGTTTCTATGCTGGTCTGTCATGGTTCTGACAGATGGAACTCTTCAAAGGAACTTCGAGGCATTGTTTACCTTAAAGAATCTTTTATTTGAGAATCGGGCCTACATAGTTAAAGCCAAAAACTGAATTCCCCCCCCACACACATACACAAAGTAGCAAAGCGCAATTCCCTCCTCCAATAAACAGTCATAAATCACATTCCCCAATTAGCTTGAAGCACGGGCTTTCTCCCCAGCCCTCCAGCCCACCAAAACTCTGGGCCCAATGACCTTGGGTTCCCACGGCTCAGTTATTATTGTTGGGAGTAGCTGGACTCTCATCCACATCCCCCCTCCCAGCATCGACTAATTCTAAAAGCAATAGAAAAAATGGCTGCATTTCCATCTGTTGTCAAAGCAAGAACATCCCATGTGAGCAGCATTGACAGCTGGGCTTTGAGGGGGACATGAAGGGGCTGTATTGAGGGGGGTCTCGGGGGCTGCAAACAGAAAGGGCTGGGGCGGGGCTCACTTGCCCCTTCTCTGCCCCTGAGCCACCCTGTGGGGCCCAAGCATCTCCCACGTACTTTTGGAGCCCCTGCACACCCCAGGAGCACCCCCCCCATTTCCTTTCAGGCCTTTTTTTGTCCCCCCCGTTTCCTGCTTGTGAACTCAGGCGCTGCCTCCTCTTCCTCCTCCTTCCCAGCCATCTCCGACCTTCAAGTTCATCCAGGGCTACCTGGGGGCCGTGGTCAGTGCCGTCTCCATCGCGGTGAGTGGCCCTTTAAGGCTTTTTCTCTTGGGCAGGGGAGGGGGAGCCAGAAGACCCTCGCTTGCTTAGGCGGGGGGGGGGGGCAGCTCCCTGGCAAGAAGATCCCCCCCCACAGCCTGTGGAGTGAGGGTCCCCACAGGGCTCCCCACAGGAGGCAGTTTGTGCACTCAGCATCTGTAGGGAAGAAGGCTTTGCTGGGCAGGGTCTTCAAGGAGACCCCTGGGTTGCCCCACAGAGGTGGAGGCGGGCCCAAGAGAGTCCCTCCCTGCTCCACAGTTTCAGCCAATGAGCAGGCCCGGTGGTCTTGGAGGAGGGAGGAATGGGGGGAGTCTGCCCCTCGTGAGGGGAGGTCTCCTCTTCAGGGAGAGCAAAAGTCAACAGACACACAGGGACTTCAAGGACAGATCTGAACATGGCTAGTCCCTGACGTACAACTGTTCATTTAGCGACCATTCAACAATGGTGACTTGAGGACCCCTGGACAAAACTCAAGAATTCCTCAGCCCTTGGCAGTCGGCTGACCTCAGAGAGGCCGCCAAGGAGCCCCCGGGGCTCTGCCCACCCTCGCCCCTCTTCTGTGCCAGGAAGGCGGCTGCTTGGCCCAGCCCCCCTGCCCGGCTCTCCTTCCCCCCCCCCGCCCCGCCTCAGCAACACCACTTCACTGGTGACGGGTGCCCTGCGGCTTCCTCCCTCCTTCGGCCCACCTTGATAATTGTCTGTCAGGAGCTGCTGCAGATGCGTTGATAGTCTGCGAATCCCCCACCGGCATCTGCCGTGGAGCGGGGGACCCCCGCCGGCCTGGCTCCGCTGACCACTTAGCACCGCGAGGGAGGGAGGGAACCGCACTCAGCCTTGAGGCCGGCCAGGCTGCAAGGAGCAGCGGCCTCCGTCCCGGTTCTGCAGCTCTCTGGCTGAAGCCATCAACCTCCTCCTTGGGAAAGGAAGTGGATGATGGGCTTCGGGTCCTCTTGCCTGCTTTCCTGCCTCTGACCTTGCGGGGGTGGGTAGAATTAAAGGTCCCCGTTGGCCTGACTGCTGCCCCACATACTCTGATAGGCCAAGGGGGCCCCTTTGTGAAGAGCAAATGCCACGTGGACCGTAGGTACGTTGTGGTTTCCCCTTCAAACATGGTGCGGCATGGCAGGGCTGAGTCTCAGGAGAGCCTTTTGCTCTTCATGGTCTGTGGGGGCTTCAGCGACCTGCCATGTTCAGACTTCCAGGAAGGGTCTGTCTGTAGCTGATGAGCATTTAGCACAGGGAATGGGGGTGGGGGGGGGAGAAGCAGGAAGAATCCCTCCCTGGGGTGCCCAGCATGGGAGAGGCTCAGCCCCCTGACCTCCTCCTCGGCTTGCTTCCCCTGCAGGTGGGCCTTAACGTTCTCATCCAGAGAGCCAACCAGTTTACGCCAGCCACCCGGCTCCTGATCCAGAGATTCGTGCCATTCCCTGCCGTAGGTGAGACCCCCCCGCCCTCTCCCAGAAGCTGCCGCTGCTGCTGCTAGGATCCTGGGGGGGCTCTGGAGCCAGGCTTGGGAGGGGCGGATATTCCCTGGGCTGGGCAGGAGGTATAGCAGGATAAGACATTCCCCTGACTCACAGGGGGCTGCTGTACCCCGGAGACCCCCACCCTGGGATTTGCAAGGGTCACTCAAGGCGGCCTGGCCTCTGTTTACCCCGATCTTGGGGACCAGGCCCTTGGGGCTCCCGGACTGGGGTCTCCCAGACTCACCTTTTGGGGCAGGAGGGCAGGAATGGAGCCAGGGCCCCCCCAGGCATGGCTGTGCCCCGAGCTTCTCCAAGCTGCTTCCTCTCTGCTGCTTTGGGGACAGCCTCAGCTTGTTCTGGGGGGGGCCTAGGGGTGCCCGAGCTCCTCTGGGGGAGGAGAGGCACCGAGGGGAGGTGGAGAGCAATTCTGGAAGGAAAAGCTCTGCCAGAGCACCTGTGGGCATCCGGTGGTCTGGGGGGGGGAGAGGGTGGCATGGGGTGGGGGCAATGACTCCAGCGGAGACTTTGAGGCTGCAAGAAGTGCTTTCAAGTGGAGCTGGCGGAGGGGGGGCTTAGCCAAGCTATGACACCATCCCCCACCCCAGTAGATGCAATTTCACTCAGGCGGGGGGGGGGGGAGGAATCAGAAAGCCACAGTTCAAATTCTGCTATCACCACCCTTTTCTCTGGGATCAAAAGCAGTGGGCCAGAGGGCTTCCCCCTCTTTCCAGCATGGCTTTCAGGTCTTGATCTCTCCCTCTCCCCCCCCCCAGCAAGTGCCAACATCTGCAACGTGGTTCTGATGAGGCATCTAGAACTGGAGGAAGGGATCAACGTCTTGGATGCGGAAGGGAACGTGGTTGGATCGTCCCGGATCGCTGCCAGACACGTAGGTGCCTCTCGGGGATCCCGACTGGCCTCTTTCGCCAGGGGCAGGGGGGGTTGGGGGTCCCACCAAGATGGGCGTGCAGAGGCCAGGTTGCGCAGGGAGAGAGGAAAGACCCCCCCCTTCGCCCTTCTGGGAATTTCTGCTACTGGCTGAGGAGGGCCTGTGCTATGGGGAAGGGGCATTCCACTGCTGGTCAAGGCTTTGGGGGGGTCCCCACACCCCCAACCCCCACACTCTGCCCTGCCAACAGAGGGGTGGAAAAGGCCCTGGCATTATCTGGGGTCCAGGAGAGCAGGAGGCGTTTTGCCTCCCTCCACAGTTGCCCCCCCCCCCGAGATGGAAGGGTCCGGGTGCCCAATTGTGGGATGGCAAACGGAGGGAGGGAGGAGAAATTCTAACTTCCCTGACTGGAATTAATTAGTGATCACCAGCTGTGTCTGTGGGAAGATGCTCCAGATGTTTCCTGACACCCACCCACACCTGCCTGGTTCTCCTTCCCCCCCTCCCCCCCGCCCGCCTCTTCCTTCAGCCCCACCATCTGCAGACACTCTGGGCCTTTCTGCTTCTGGGCAGCTTTTTGCCAAGATAACCTACACAAAGCCTCACATATTGTGTCACTGATAGGCACGACTCTGTCACTGTTGTATTTCACACCGCCCAAAAGAAGACACCTGTTCAGCTGGCAGAGCCCCTCTGAGCTGGAGACCCCCGGCTTTTGGGAAGGTAGAGACCCCGGGGCAAGGCCAAGCCTGCCCCCTGCAGCCCCCTCGCTCAATATATTTTTATACTGCTTTTTATTTTGGACCGCCAGCCCTACCCAGAAGATCTAAGCATTGTTCTGCAGCAGTCACACTGTGCACCGGGGGGGGGGAGCTGCCCCCTCAGTTGCTGCCTTCTACAGGACACAGAGGGGGGGCACTTTGCAAAGAACGGGGAGGGGCAGGCATGGGAGACCTGGATGGGGGTCTTTTCGCAATCTGGGAGTGGCTGAGCCAGCAAACCCACCTGGGCAGACAGATGACCCACAGGCCCAGGCTTGTGGCAGTCCAGAAGGTCCTGGACCGAGCTGTTCATGTGGGTGTGGGGGGGCACTTTGAGGGCACCTTTGCAAACTGCAGGGTTGGCATCAAGAGCGATGGGGGGAGGGGTGTCAGAGATCGGGGTCCTCATCAGTTGCATCCTTTCAGCCCTGTTCCCAGCAGGCAAGGAGGTGCCGGCAAGACATGCCGAAGGCACCAGGGTGGGCACAGCCTGCGGAAGGCCCATTTGCACAACCACAACATTCTTGGAGTGTTCGTCCTTGTGACCCCCAGGTGGTCCCTTTGGCGGCCACCTGCCAGGGCCCTCCAGAGTCGGCGGCTCCCTGCCCCAGTGGGATGCCAAACGGTGGGCTGAGACTGACCCAGCGCAGCTGGAAAAACCCCTCAAGGCTCTCCCTGGTGGTGGGTGAGAGAGAGGCCCACTCCCCGCCCCACTGCTTCTGCCGGGAGGGCTGGTGACGAACCTTTAAGCAACTGCCCCCCCCCGTTTCCCCAGGCCCTCCTGGACACGGCACTCACGAGAGTGGTCCTGCCGATGCCGATCCTGGTTCTGCCTCCCATCATCATGTCTCTCCTTGAGAAGTAAGTGGGGCGCAGGTGGCCCTGGGGAGGGGGGCCTCCCTATGGGGCTGGAGGAGCAGGGAGGGGAGTCAAGGCCTCCCAGGCTGGCCGAGGGGACAGGATGCTCTGGGGTGTAATTTTCCACATAATGAGTGCACAGGGACCTGCCAGGCTTCTGAGGGAGGGACGCTTCTCCTGACTTCTCCCCATTTGTAGCACGATCTCCCATGTCTCACAATGAAAACGGAAAGAGAGTCATACAGCAGAGAAACTTCCAGCCACACAGGTTGCCGTCTCATTCCGTCATCCGCTTTTATGTCATCTGCATAATTGATGATTAATTTCTGTGTATTTACTTACTACATTTAGAAGCTACCCAATTCTGGGCGACCTATAAAGTAGAAGTAAAACTAGGAGACGGAAGGGTCACCCGTGTCTGGGAAATGTACCACGTAGCAGGAACAATAGAGGGGTCTCAGGGTTGAACTGGGGAGGTCCTTTGGTGCCCCCCAATAATTGGTTTTTTTGCAGATGCTTCGTTACCTTACTGTTTAAGATCAATGGTGCAAGTGAGTGGGGGGTTTGCTCCCTGTTTTTATACAGTAGTTTGCCCTGCCAGTATTGGTGGGGATGTGGTTTTCTCCTTGGTAGTTACTTGGATTTGGATATTGTTTTCCACCCATTTTCTTTGTCTGGTGCTGATCCCTGCTTATTTTGGCGTGGGCTGCTGGAGAGGATGTGCTCTGGTCTTTTTTCTTTTTTTTTTCCTTCTTAGCTTTTTTTGTCTCTTTCGAATGGTGTGTAAATGTGGTTTATCACTATGTGTCTGTTGATGGCTGATTTGTCTGGGTGCCAAGAGGAGTTCCTTAGAGCTTTTGGATTTTTGCTCACTGTTCCCCAGCTGAAACTGGGGTGGGGTCTGTCATATATTGTGGGACTGCCCAGCATTTGCACTGGGTAAAAGAGCACCTGCCCCATCCTAGCGGGCCTTCACCATCCCCCTCTGTGTTCTTTCCCAGCCTGTGCTAAACCTCTATATCAGGGGCTCCCAGCCTTTTCTATACCCCGCACCCCTAAGACGCTTCTGATATATTCTCACACCCCTTACAGAAGTTCTAGATAACGGCAACGAATTATGCATATATGCTATAATTTTGAAAAACCCCTGGAATATCGTCTCGCACCCCCAGCTGGGAGCCCCTGCTCTATATAGTCTGAGTTCATTTTATTGAATGTTTTAAAAACTAAAATAAAGATGGGAAAAAATAAAAAGGAAGAGAGGAAAAAATGAAAAGGAAAATAACTCAAGTAGAAGAAAAATAGAAAAGAAAGAAAAAAGACATAAATTGACTTCCGGTCTGGTCTGGGGAGGTTCCCAGTCACCCAGGGTCGTGGTTCTCCCAAAGGCCAAAGGCATTTTCTTGCTTTTGAAAAATAAAGTCTGGTGGCCTTTTGAAAAACCACCTTTGAGACTTCCAGTCTTCTTTGCAGCAGTTATAAGTACAATTGTCGATTTACTTCCTTCTCTAAAATTACATGGTGAGTCTCTTCTTTCTACAATCTGTCCTGTCTAACCATCAAAGCCACAGCTCACACGTTCATTTTTTCTGTTTTATGCAAAAAGCCCATAAGGGGTTTCCAATCAGCCATAAATATAGATATTGTCTCTTCTCTAATCAAAACGGTTTGTTTATTTATTAAACAAATTTATATGGCTGCCCAACCTGCTCACTGTGAGTTGGCCATCCCGACCTTTGCCAGGTCAGATTCCTTGAACGAAGGTGGCTCTAACAGGGAGGGAGGGGGGCAGTGGCTGAGAAGAGACTCCCTCTTGCAGGCTGCTTTGGGGGCTCGTGACCCCCCTCTTTCAACCAGCTCTTGAGAGATTCCTACCCTTTGAGCATTGAGGATCCTGTGATGGGGAGACGGTGCCTCCATTGCCAGGTCAGGGCGTGGAGGGAGCAAGGCAGCCTGTCCTGAGCCAGGGGTTCAGCCGTCGGGGGAGGACGCCCACAAGGGTCCCTTTGCTACCCCAGAAACCCCTGCCTTTCCCCAGTCCAATAAAGGAGAACAGCTACAGCTCAGGGTTGAAATGATGGCTGCTTGGGGCTCTCTGAACTTAGCTGTTTTCTTGCAGTTGTTTCATTGCCCAACTAGGTAACATCGTCAATGCTAGAAGGGGGGGCTATGGAGAGGAGGGGGAAGAGGTGGTGAGGAGGACTGGGGGAGGGGTGCTCTCTGAGCTTGGTTTTCTTGCAGATGTTTCATGACCCAACTAGTTGCACTGATGATGTTACCTAGTTTGAGTAATGAAACATCTGCAAGAAAAAAAACGAACTCAGAAAATACCCCAAGGATCACCACTTCCTCCTCCTCCCCCTCCTCCTCCTCCTCTTCCTCCTCCTCCTCCTCCTCCTCCTCCTCCTCCTCTTCCTCCTCCTCCTCCTCCTCCTCCTCGGCCCTCTTCCCCTTGTAGCAGTGATGCTGTGGCCTGTGTGTACAATGAAACGGCTGCAAGAGAACAGCCCAGCTCAGAGAGTGCCCAGCACCCCTCATTTCCCCTTTCGTGGCTCTGACCAGAGACATTGATGGCAGCACTGTTGACTATAAACACGGCCCTTCGTGCCCCACCCGGATTCTGCCGGCTCCAGGGCCTGCCCTGAGTCCCCCCCCCCGCCGTCTCCCGTTCAATGCCTCCGTCTCAACCTCCGAGGCCCTTCCCCGTCGGGAGCACCAAGCCCGAGAAGGCCTGGTGCAACTTCCATATGGAAGGTGTTGCCGACCCTCCAAAGATGCCGGCGACAGCTGCCACATTATGCAGAACGTGAACCGCTAATCAGCCATGTGCTGAAACTTGAGGGAAGGTGCGCGTTTGAGCTCAGTGACACGCCTGTCTGCAGCACAGATGTACCGTCTGCACCATCTTTCTCTCCGAGTCCCTTCGGGGGTGGAGGCCCTGGCTTGCCGACCCCCCCCTTGGGCTACTAGAAGGGGCTTCCTGTCTCCAAGAGGAGGGGGCTCTGTGGGGAGGCCAGTCCCCGGGGGCCCTTGCTGTGAAGACGGGCACCCTGTCTCTCTTGGCAGGGGGGCAGAGGCCACTCAGGGTGGCAACCAGCGGTCCTGATATGCGGGTTCTGAGGTTTTGCTGGTTAAAGAAATACAGGAAGCCAGGAAGTGCCTTTAAGTTTTACGTTATTATTCAGCTGAATAGAGACGGACTCACTCCTCTAAACGAGGGGAGCAACAAATGACAAGAAATCCTTGTATTTGTTCTGTGTAATTACATAAGCAACCCATCCAGCAAAGCTGACACCCATAGGATAAAGATTGCACCCAGTAGGCCTGGCACCCTGCAGATAGGAAGGGAGAAGGCAGAAGTAGCCAAGCGTGTTCCCATTGAAGTGTTCCCTAAAGGTATCCTATGTCCTTGGGTGGGTGAGGACATGGGGTGTGGTCCTTGCTGTCCTTTCCTGACCCTGCATCCAGGATTACAAGTGACCAAAGAGAGAGAAGCCGTCGATATGTAGTCACAATTAATACTGTCCCCTAATTCCTGGTCATCAGTCCAGGAGACCCCCACTTCCACTGGGGCTGTTACTGCTTGCTGGAGGGGGAGGGTCCGCTGCCTCCCATCCCAGTCTTGCCCCCTTCTTTCCAGGCCTCCAAGTATTGGGGCCCCCTTTTAAAGGTTTCTGGGAACCCCAAGGAAATTTGAACCGATGCCAGTTGTTCTTTTCAAACCAAGCTTCCAAAGCAGGGCTCTCCAGACTCGGCCTCTTTAAGACTTGTGGACTTCAACTCCCAGAATTCCGGCTGGCTGGGGAATTCTGGGAGTTGAAGTCCACAATCTTAAGGCAGCCAACTTTGGAGAGCGCCAGGGGGCTGCACGGTGTGGGCTGGCCAGCACTGACACCCCGCCCCCAGCCAGGATGGGCTGCAGGGCAGTCAGAGGGCTGGCCTTGATCTGATTCATACTTATGACGGTTGCAGGATCCCCTTTTGTGACCTCCTGACAAGCAAAGTCAAAGGGGGGGGAAGCCCGATTCACTTCACAATTCTGGCAAGAAAGGTCATAAAGTGGGGGGAAACTCACTTAATCACTGACCTGCTTAGCAATGGAAAGTTTGGGCTCAGTTGAGGACTAACTGCCTGCCCAAGTGGATTTGTTTTCTAGCCCAGCTGATTCCTGCCGACTGTTCAAAGGGGGGATACTCTGGAGAGGATATTTGGAGTCTTCTCCACCGGGAGAGGCTCAGCCTAAGCTGCCCCCTCCAATGGCCCCCAGGTCCTGCACGGCCTGGCCCTGGGGAGGGGGATGGCCCTGGGCCTGGCCAAGGGCTCCACCCTGCTTTTCCTTGCCATTGATTTATTTGTGGGGTATCAGCCGGGTTGGAAACACAGAGAAGAGGACTTCATCATGGCTAAGACCAGGCCTAGGCCACCTTGGCTGTTTGATGACTGGTGGACTTCAACTCCCAGAATTCCTGAGCCAGCATGTCTCAGCTTGGAAACCTCTCCCTTTCCCCTCAGCATAGCTGGCTCAGGAATTCTGGGAGTTGAAGTCCACGAGTCATAAAAGAGCCCAGGTGGCCTACCCCTGGCTAAGACAATCAGGATTGTGATATCAGATTCAGGCCCTGCCCAGCTGCCCCGCAGAAGGACAGAGGTTTTGTTTTGCTCCAGCTGAGCTTCTGGAAGCATCACGGACGTGAATGACACCCAGGGACTCCTCACACAGGCTTGGTGATCTCGGCTGCAGTGAGAACAATCCAAACGGGCCTTTTCCAAAAGGCAACTGGACTTTCTTGGTTTTTTTCCCCTTGAAAACATTTCACCTCATCACTTTTGAAAAAGAACAGAACTGCAGAAGTTCCTTGGATGAGAAGTGAAACATTTTCAAAGAAAAAAAAACAAGAAAGTCTACTTGCCTTTTGGAAAAAGCCCCTTTTGGACAACCAGGATCCCGGACGACGGAGAATGTCCGCAGATAATGGAAGCAGCCATAGCTCCATCGTAAAGTCCAAAGAATCCAGCCCGGCCTTTTGTCCTGGACCTTCCCACTGAGAGGCCTGCCAAGCTCGGGAAACAAAGCCACCGGGCCCTTCTGCTTCCCGGGGCTCCCCTTGCCACCGGATTCCCGCCAGTGAATTCCCACTCGGGGCTCCGTGACCTCACGGCCTCCATCCAAAGCTGACTGGTTCCTTAGCCTGCGCCTGGCAGAGAAAGCCGGGGAAGGTGGGGGGCAGAGGCCTGGGGAGGGCAAGGCGCGCCCTGGCTGGTGTGCGGGATGAGGGTGGTGTCCTTGCGGGCAGCGGTTGGGGCTTGCTGCGATTTTAAGAGCAGGGATCTGAAGGCTGGCGGAGAGCCTCCCTCTCACTTAATTGTGAGTCATTTAGCCTGAACTTTACAAATGCTGAGATCCGAGTCCCAATTAAGACGTGGCACTTCATGTGATAATTAAGGCTTTTTCTTTAAATCAGGCCATAACTCCTGCTAATTAGGAGGCCGCAGCCATTGTGAACTGAATTGGTCCGAGTTGAAAACGCCCAGGGTGGAAGTCACACCTGGGAGCCTCACCAGCAACGCTCTAAATTGGTTCTGTTCCCCGCAGAAATGTGGAGGAGCCCAGCGGCTGTAATTAAGTGACGGCAGACCCCAAAAGGGAAGAGGGGCAGCGGCCCAGAGGGGCCGGGCGTGATCCACTCAGACCCCAGTGGGCTGCCAGCTTTGGTTGCGAAGGTGCCAGGTGGAATTTTGAGAGACACCCGGCACCCTTACCAGATGTGGGGATGGAGGGGAGGGGCTCCCCTAATGAGAGAGAAAAGCCCAGTTGCATGGGGGGGGTGACCGCCCGCGTCCTTCTGCCCTGCCTCCACAGCTCTGGTTTGTCCAGTCCCCTTAGACAGGGCGGCCTCTTTGCGAGGGCAGCCTCTCAGGGCCTTGCCCGACTGGGGAGGCGATGACCCCGTTGCCAAAGCTCTCAGGGATGAGGGCAAGGCAGGTAAACGGAGGTTGCCCGGGCAGGGAGCCTGATGTCCTCGGTGGACAATGCCGCCCTCACCCTCTGGGCGCAAAGAGGGCAATTGTCAAGGGCCCCTCAGAGCCAGGGCAGGGTCGCGGGGTGGGGGGTCACTGAGAGCCTTCGCTGTCTTGTCCATCCCTCACAAAGTTTTGCTGAGGGCAAAGAAGATCTTCCTGTGTCGTTCCTGAATCTCGTCCTGATTCCTGCTTCGTCCTTTGTGGGTCCTTGCGGAACAGAAGGAGAGAGACACACACAGACAGACAGACAGACGCTGGCCGGCTGGCCAGGACAGGACGGTGAATCAGGGCGTTCTGGCCAGGGTGGGTGACAAGGGCCGGACCCTCACCCAAAAGAGGCTCACTTCTGCTGATGGCCTTCGACTCTGCTCCACCGCAGGCCCCTCAGGGCTAAATTGCTGGGTCTTCTCTCCAAAGAGCTGCTGGGAGGCGAGTGGGGCGGAGAAGGGGGTCCCTGTGGGGTTCTCTCTCTGATGGTGACGTCTGTCTGTCTTGCAGGACGGCTTTCCTGCGCTCCCGACCTCGGATGCTTCTCCCCGTCCAAAGCCTCGTGTGCCTTGCTGCCTTCGGCCTCGCCCTGCCCATGGCCATCAGCCTCTTCCCCCAGATGTCCGAGGTCAGTGACATGCTCGTTCCGGTCCCCCGGGGGGGCAAGGGGGCGCTGTTGTGGAAGGGGCCAGGGGCACCCCTGAGTGGCGGGTGTGGATGTCCTGAGCCCGCCTGCTCCAGAGCCCCAGCTCAGGGCCTCCGTGGGCAGGGCGCTTGCTCACCTGTGGATCCCGCTTGGAGTGCATCCAGGGCTGCTTCCTTGAATGGATGGGACCCCCACCATGACCTGGGACCCTCCAGGAGCCCCCGGGTCAGATCTCTGCTTGTAGTCTTGGGGTGGGCGACATAGCGTGCGTGGCACCCCAGAAAGTTGTTGAGCCATTTACAAGGTTTTGCTGGTTTTGTCCCAATGTGGCAGGTATGGCCCTTACTTGAAGGTGGTTCTCTGTTTGTGGGGGGGGGCGCGTCCCTTTAACTTTACGGGGTGCTGGGTTTGATTGCAAATAACAACTCACCGTAGGAAGGGTTTAACCAATATAACTAGTAAATAAATAGCGGGAGGGCAATGGTGCTGCCTGCAGATTTGAGAAGTAAATAAAATGTGGTGGTTTAAATCTCTCCTCGGTTTAATCCGTCTGTGGATTGGTGAAGCCGGCACGGAATTTGCATGTGAAAGTCCCACTTTGGGCAACAGTTGGACAGGAACAGTCTTTTCCTCCTTTGTGTCCCCAGATCAGGGAAGGGCAGCTTCAGAGGACTGCCGCCTTCTCCCCCTCCGCCCCCTCTGCCCCCCACCCCTCTGCTGGCTTTGCAATGGGCCACCTGGAGTTTCCGAAGCCCTTTCATGAAAAGCTGACTGGGGTGGGGGTGGGCCGCCCTGTTTTAATTAGAGCAGCACTTTAATTGATCAAAGGACTTTAATGGGTTACCCGGATAAGCCAAGGGGAGCCCTCTGAGCAGGCAAGAGCCCCTCTTAGGCAGGGGCAGGGACTCCACCTTTGCTTGCTCTGCCCTGCAGGAAATGGGGCTGGGGGGGAGGGGAGTGAAAACGGCCCCTTGCAGAAGCCCTGGGCCCCAGAGGCTGGGAGCCCGGCACCCCGAGAGGGTGGCCCTTCTGGGCAGGAAATGGGGGTTTGGCTTGGGCTCCTGAGGCAGGGATGGAGGAGGCCGCCCGCCAGGAAGTCCCACTTGCTGGACCCCCCCCCGAGCCCCCTTCCCCGGGGCTCCTGAGACGGGCTGGGAGGGCCAGCGGGGTGGAGGCGCTGCCTGCCTGCCTGCCTGCCTGCCTGGGAGGGCACGTGGCTGTGGAGCCAAGAGGGACGAGGGCTCTGCCACTCCCAGGGCCGGGCAGGAGGGCCAGAAAGGGTAGGGGGGGCCCTCCTGGGGGACCTGCCACAACTGGCCACGGGACAAGAGTTACCCTAATATCACAGAAATAGAGGAACAGAATCCTTCCAGAAAGGATGTCAAAGGAGAGACAAAATGAAATGTGAATGACATTAAAATATTTTTAAACTATTTTAAATAAAATTAAACTGTTGAATTCTCCTGCAGCAAGTGGACCTGTGGTGAGCTGGCTCCCATTTCCCGGAGGGGCCCCAAGACTGGAGGAAAGGGGGCCCCTGAGGTGGGCTTGCAAAAGAGGCCCCTTTTTCCTCCACCTGGTCCCCCTTGCCTAGCCCCCCCCCCGGTTGTGCCCCCTGCCCTGGCTGCTTCATCGCCCCTTTGAGTCTCGCCTTCGGCCTCCCTCCAAGGAATCTTTCTAATTGATTGATAGATTAAAATTCTTTGGCTCCCCCCCCCATCCAAAGGGATTCAGAGGGGAGTCTGGGAGGGGGCCGGGAAGGGGATGGCAGCCCAGAGCAGGGATGCTGAACGGGAGCCCAGCGCTGCCTTCCTCAGCAGGGCCAGCCAGATGCTGCCAAGTGGGGGGGGGTGGAAGGCACAGGAGTTGCAGAGGGCAACTCCTAGTCCCCCCCCCAGCGCCTGAGAGATGAGTTGGAAGCCCTCCGAGTCAGCGGGCATTGCCAGGTCCAGGACCTTGAAACCCCCCCCCTCAGGTCAGCAGCGATGCCCTGCGTGATGCCCACTTCAAGTCTCAAACTCCTTCCTGAAGGACGGGGGGCTTGGCTGGCCCTGCTGCTTTTTTCCAGCAAGGAATAAACTCCTCCTCCTCCTCACGGTGCTCCTCATGGTGCTCCTCTCTATGGGCGTCAGCAGGTGCCCCTCAGTCGCCCAAACATTCTAGCCTCTCCTCGTGAGGAGCTGCCTGGCGCAGCCCTTTCCCAGCGCAGGTTGGGAGCAACTCTCCCTCCGCAGCCGGCCGGACCACCCCACGCTGCCCCTCCACGGACTGAAGGCCAGCTGAAGGTCTGCCCCAGGCCCAGGCCTCCTTCTGGCTCTGCCACCAGGGGAGCAGCTCCCCTTCGCCAATCTGTCTGAGCCTCCCTTTGCTGGCAGGCGCCATTGGAGAAGCAAGAGGTTAATGAGCCAACGAGCCGTGGTGTTGCCGCAGCAGCCGCACGATGACAGTGAAGCAGCAATTACTAATTAGATGCAGTTTAACAGGAGGGGGGAGTGACATCTCCTCTTCGCCAACTGTCAATAATTAGCAGATCTGGTGAGGCTGAAATGTGTCCACAGTTAAAAGGCAGCTCCTGCCTGGGAAACCGGGAGGAGGAGGAGGAGGAGGAGGAGGAGGAGGAGGAGGAGGAGGAGGAGGAGGAGGCGTTGGTGGGAAGGGCCGCAGGGAGGCTGGGGCGGGACCAGCCTCGTCCACTGCCTCAGGGCAGGTGGGAGGGTCTGGTCCTCCTGCTGGGGGGGGCAGCGCAGGGGCTTTTCCCAGGTAGCAGGAGGGCTGGAACCGGCGCAGTGTCAGGGAAAGATGTCAGCCGTTTGCGTTGCAGGAATTGGATTCTGCTAGAACAAAGGACTGGCATTCATGCAAGTCAGCTGCCCAACACCTAATCTGGCTTGTGCTCCTTGTGTGAAGCCCTTGCAGAGTGTGGCCAGGATGCCCTCGGGATTTCAGCCCAGCCCCAGACCGCCGTCCTAGAGGTTGGAACTGGCATGGATGCAGCAGGAGCTCCTTCTGGGCCTCATCCTGGGCAGGAGAGTTGGAGACTCTGGGTACAGGGTGGCCCTCCTGCCCCACACCCTGCCAGAACCAGTCAGGCAGGGGTCTCTCCTGGGCCAAGAGGTGGGACCAAGGGGTTGGCACTGCTCGGCCTGGGGGCTCCCTGGGAGAAGGGAGGGAGGGAGGGAAGAAAGAAAGAAAAAGAAAGAAAAGGAGGGAGGAAGGAAGGAAGGAAGGAAGGAAGGAAGGAAGGAAGGAAGGAAGGAAAGGAAGGAGCAGAGGGGGCAAATCCTTCTTTTCAAAGGAACTGCTCAGCCGCTTCGGAGGGGCCCCTTCCGAGTCCAGGTGTGCTAGTCAGGAAAGTGCCGAAGAGGCTTCAGGTGAGGAGTGGGAAACCTGCCCTCTCCCTCCTGGCACCTTCCTTCTTGGCCTTGCTGGGCCACATCAACCCAGCATTCGTCACGGAGGGAGAGGCCACCCGGGCGGCCCAGCCCCGGAGCCTCCCTGGGTGGCTGGGATCCTCTGGTGGAAGTGGATGGCAGGGAAGGTCCCCCCCCCCGGGGCCTCACAGTGCCCTCCTCTGTCTCGTTTTGTGGCCAGATGTGGAGATCTCAGGAAGTCCCAAAGGGGCTTCTGCAAAAGGCAACCGGACTCTCTTGGTGTTCCCTTGAAGACGTTTTCGCTCCTCATCCAAGAAGCTTCTTCACATCGTGAATGAGGAGCGAAACATCTTCAAGGGAAACCAAGAGAGTCCGGTTGCCTTTTGCAGAAGCCCCTTTGGGGCAGCCCTGGACGGCCGAGGGTCTCCAGAGGGGGATCTCAGGAAGGCTGCCTGGAGCCTGGCGGGTTTCCTTCACTGCCCTCTGGATGGACTTTGCTGGAAAGAGGGAGAGGCTCCTTCATGCTTCTGCTTCTCTCGGGCTCTTTGAGACCCCTGGAGGGCTGAACCCACCAAGAGACGCCCGGGCGAAGGCCTTTGCCCTACAGACGGGCAGATCCCAGTCTTGGCAGCACCAGGCAGCCTTCCCCATTCGCCCCGCTCACGCAGCCCCCCATGTGAGGTCAGAATTTGCCTCCAGCGGTCTCATTTTAGCCCGTCCAGAGGCCCCTGTTTCTCTCTCTCTCTCTCCACCCCGTGGGTGAGGAAGGTCAGGCCCCCACTCCCCTCCCGCATCTCCAGATCTTGCTGACCTTTGGGGGGGGAGACAGACTTGCAGGGAGAGCTGGGTCCTGCTGGCTGTGTGTGTGTGTTGTATTCAGAGATGAGCTGCCAAAGTGCCTGCTTTTGGATCTGTTGCCCGTTCCAGCCCCTCCCTCCCCCCAAAAATAATGCCTTCCTGCTCCCCCCTCTGTTCAGGCAGCCAAATGTCTTCTTTCTATTGACCCTCTGGCCGGCCAGGGCTTCTCAGGCCCCAGAGCAGCAGCACGCAGGGCTGTGTCTACCAGCCAGAGTGAAAGGGGCTGCTAGCAGGATGGAGGCGGCTGCAAAGAATTCCCAGGAAGCAGGAAAGTGAAGATCTGGTTCTTTCTCCAGAAGCCTCTCTTGGCCTCCCCAGGCCCAAAGCCACTGGACCCCGGGGTCTGCGCCTCCTGGCCTGCACTCTGCTGGAGGTCATTAAAGGTGCTGGGACACCTCCTTGGCTGACCTCCCCATAGGCTGCAGAGGGCACTGCCGACTCTGTCCATGGAGGCTTCAGGCAGAGGCCTGGATCCAGACTGCAGGATCTTGGTTACTGTCTCCCTGCTGGGTGTGACAAAGAAGTCCGGCCAGAGATGGACCAAGATACTCCTCTCAGCGTGAACCTGGGGGCACTGAAAGGCATTTTCACACTAGGCGTTCTGAAACAGCTTCTGGATCAGCCGGTTAGCAAGAATCTGGTGGATTTTGCATGATTTATCCCAAACTATGATGTCTGGCTTAAAAGATGGGCGTACGGAACAGAGAAAGAAAGGTGATGGACATGGTGATAAGATGACTAGAATTCTTGTAAGAAGAACCCACAAAGAAGTCACACGTTTCATCAAATCGAAAGACACACAGCCCCACTTTTTCCCTTACAACCTAAAATGTAGGTGAATTCTTCCTGCGGTTAATGCTGTGGCTTTACGAACTGACTTGAGGTGGGGAGGGGGGACTTTGCAAGATAGCAGCTCCCCCAAATGCTGTTCTGCATATGGTTCCCAGGAAGAAAAAACTCCACAAAGGACACCTTGTTGGCTTAGCTTGGCTTTCTTTTTACACACCTGGACCCACAATATCTGCAGACACAGGATCCACCTGGATTTGCAGTCTTGCGTCCTATGGAGTCGCTTGCTTTCCAGTGATGAGTGCTGATTTTCTGAGAACCACCAGGAAGAACTTAATGAGCTACTGAATCCAGTATTTGAAGGGCTGCCACAAAGAAGGGGCCAACTTATTCTCCAAAGGACCTGAAAGCAGGACAAGAAATGATGGAAACCAATCAAGGAGAGAAGCAACCTGGATCTTCTAACAGTGAGGACAATTAACCAGTAGAACAGTTTCCCCCCAGAAGTTGTGGGTCTTCCAACACTAGAGGTTTTGAAGAAGATATTGGAGAACCATTTGCCTGAAATGGTAGAGGGTCTCCTGCTTGAGCAGGAGTTGGACTACAAGACCTCCAAGGTCCCCCCAGCTCTATTCTGATTGATTGACTGATTGTTTGATTGATTGATTGAAGGCAGAACAAGAAACAACGGTTGGAAACTGACCGAAGAGAGAAGCAACCTGGCATTAAGGAGAAACTTCCTGACAGGGAGGACCAGTGGAACAGCTTTGCCTTCAGAAATTGTGGCTGATCCATCCCTGGAGGTTTTTATGAAGAGACTGGACAGTCGCCTGTCTGAGATGGTCTAGGTTCTCCTGCATGAGCGGGGGGCTGGACTAGAAGACCTCCAAGGTCCCTTCCAGTTCTGTTCTGATGGATTGATGGATTGAATCCAAAGCTGCCCTGCACGAGCCTAGGAAGGGCCCAGAATTCAAAGAAAAGGAAGAAAAAGCCTCTACCAAGGAGTTATACATGAATGCGGAACCAAATCTTCTTAAAGATTTGTTCCCTTCAGCATCGTCCTTGTGAGCCTCCCTCCTGCAGAGCCTGGGGGCCTGGCCTCCACGGAAGAGGGTCCTCTGCTGACCAGAGCCAAGGTCCCTGCTGGACCAGCTCTTCTCTTAGGAGATGCCCATCACCCTTTGGCCACCTCGTGGCTTTGCTTCTGCTCCCTGGAGCAAAGAAGGGCATCTTCTCCCTCTCCAGATGACCCTGGAGAGACCCCCACGGTCTTCTTTCCCCAAATTTCTCCAAGCTCTGCTTTCCCAGCCTTTCGACTGTCCTTTGCACCACGTGGCTTCCCCCCTCCTTGCTGGGCTTGGGACCCTTCCTATGCGCCCCCCTGTCCGCTCCTCCCAGGCTCTGTTGTGCAAACAGAGGATTCTTCCCCCCCCCAGGGAGGATCAGAACAAGAGGTTCAAAGGCACTTTTTCACACCTTGCACCTGCAGGCTGTGCTGGATGCTCAGCTGCCAACTCAAAGGAGAGGAAGAGTCTCCCAATTCCTTTTGCAAAGAGAAAGTGGAGGCTCTGAAAGCTGTTGGGGAACATCACTCATCCCTCGGACATTCCCTGCTTTAAAACGTCAAACACTCGGAGGTGATCAAAGCCCAGGCCGGAAGAGGCACGGCCCCGCTCTGCGCCCCGGAGCAGGTAATGGCCCTTTCGGGATCTCCCAGAGGGCACCTCCGCCACGGCCCCCTTTGCCATGGAGACTAAAAGGCCAGGTGTTGTGGGGAGGAGCAGATGGAGACCTTCGGAGGCCAAAGGTTCCTCAGGAAAATGCAGGCGAGACACCCCAGCCTTGGGCGACTCTTTCTCCAGGCTGGGTGGGGCAGAGTGAGGCAAACCCTTGGCGGTCTTCACTGCTGGAAAACAAACGCTGGCCAGGTGCGGCTCCTCTCTAGCCCATTCCAGGCTGAAAGGGCCCCTCTTGAAGACGCTAAGCCGGCTTTCCCGGGGCCTGACCCCTCTCTGGTCACCAGGGGCTTGGAGAGGACCATTAGCCCCTCCCCTGCTTGACAGGGTGGGCCTGTCCCAGGTGAGACGGTGGACGGAGTGCAGAATGCCCAGCTCAACTGGCTTTGGGTCCGACCTCCATTCTTGGGCTTCAGAAATGTTCTCCCTGTTGGGCTGCGGTATTCCCAGCTGGGGCAAGGACCCCAGGGCCGCCCCGTAGAAGATGAGGCTGGACTGTCCAGAGCTGCTCCAGGAAGTTAGACAAGAAACAGTTTAAATTGCAAGGAAGAAGGTTTTGCTGAGACATTAACAAACAAACAGTGAGAGCCGCTGAGCTCCAAATGGGGCTCTCCTTCAGCAGAGGACCTGAAATACGGGCCTTTTTGCTCAGTCTAGATCAGGGATCCCCAACGCCCCCCCCCCCCGCATCCCTGGATCGGTACCGGGCCGCAGCATGCCAGCAACCGGTCCGCACAAACAAGCAAAGCCCCATACATGGAATGCAGGCCGCACACAAAACCAGGCCCCCTCCGGTCCGCAGAAAAATCTCTCCACGGAACAGGTCGCTGGTGCTCAAAAGGTTGGGGGCCTCTAGTCTAGATGATCTTCAAGACCGAAACATTTTTCCAGGGATCAGAGAAAAGACCCAGTGTTCTTGGACTGAGGCTTTCTGTCCCACCAGGCAGCCAAAAAAAGCAGAAAGAAGGGCAGGATTCAAACCCGAGACCGATAGGAAGTATGCCTAGGGCATCCCTATTCGCTTGCCATGAGTTTCAACCTCCAGGGTGCTGGAGGCATTGAGGACCCTCTCCTTCAGCAGGGGATTTGGGGAACTGCAGCCAGGCGGGCAGGCAGCAGCACCTGGAAAGCTTGTTAAGCAGACCCCGGTGCAGTTGCTCTATCATTAATCTTAAAAACCACATTTTTCCCTTTAGCATTAAATACCCATTTAGAGTGTACTTGAGAGTTAGCACCTGGAGGATTGAGACTTTCCATAGACATTAAGAGTTTGTGAACCTTTAGGAATTTTCAATATTTCTGCATAAACACGATCTGAAACGTTACTGTTTTCCACATTAGTCCTCAAACTAGATAAAAAGAGCTTAATTAAACTCAGGAGTCAAAAATATAAATCAATGAACAAGTATAATATTTTTGAATCATTTTTTTAACTGGGTGCCCTTTATCCAATCTGAGTACTTGTATGGAGAAGAGATCAGGTTTTAGATCATATTTATGCAGAAATATTGAAAACACAAATTCACAAACTCTTAAGCACCACCATACTTACCATTATATCTTCAAATGCAACATAATTCAGATTGCATTAATTATACAATTTATTGTTTAGGTAATCCAGAGGCTCACTTAAGTTGACATCTCTTTTTCAGGTTTTTAAAATAAACAGGAATTGTCCATGTAGTACTTCTTTCCAAAATGGATAACCAGTTTTGCCAGGGTCATCCTTATCTTATTGTTTGATTGAATAGGATCTTAATCAATTGTGGAAATGCTGGGGCCGTAATAATACGTCTGGTTCCAATCGAGCAGTTCACACAGTCCCTCATGGCGATGCCAGATGGATGGCATGATCTAAAAGTGGTTAGACGGCTGGTCCAAAAATGGCTCCCAAACCATGCTTTTCAGTCAGTCCTCATCGTATGAGTAAGTATTGTGTGGAAAAGCTAAGCGTTTGGTTCTGGGCCCTGTGTAATACTTTTATTATGACATCAATGAGGAGTGGGATGCACACTTCTCCTGTTCAGACGAATTGGTTCAGATTGAACCAACTTAAAAAGAAACAAAATTCAGAATTCAGAAAAATTCGAGAAATCAAAGCATCAGGCTTCGAACTAGGGGCTACCTGCTGTGCAGATGTTTTCAACTTAGGAAGCAGAAGTGAAACACTGAGCTGATTATAAATTGAGCGTAAGTCAGCAGCTTTTGTGGCAAGAATAGGGAAGGCAACTTCGCACTGGGCTCCTCTATTGTTCTGCTTCCGTTATACCCCACCTCCAGGGTTGTGGGCTTCGACCTGGAGCACCCCCTTTTAGGAAGGACGTAGCGAAACTGGAAGGGATTCACAGAGGGAGGAGTAGGAAGACCTGGAGAGCATCCTACACAGAGAGAGGCAGCTTGGAAATGAGCGGCTGGCCCAGGAGTCATCAGAGGAAGCCGAAGTCTCTTCTGCCCACTTTCGGAGCACAGGACCTGCCAATCTTCCTCACGTGAAGACCCCTTCAGCAGGGGCATCAGTGACCCAGAGAGGGGTGGGCTGCCCTGTGGGCAGAGGCCATAGGCAGACCTCTCTCTGCCTGTCTGTGGTACGAGCCAACATCCCGTCGGTGCCAGGCGCAGCTGCTGCCCGTCTCCGCCTTGCTGGCCCTTGGAAGGGAGCAGGGCAAGGTGGGCCCACACTTTCCAGCAGCTGGCACAGTGGATCTCCTCCACGTCAGCCGGGCAGTCGGTCCCCCCCCCTCTTCCCTCGCAGGAGCACTCCGCGTCCCCCTTTCCGCGTTCTGCTTTGTGTTTAAATAAGAAAAGGAATGGTGAAGTTGCTAATAATGGCTGTAAGAGAAAATATGCTACATCTGCTATGGATAGCAGTACAAAATTAGCTACTCACACCTCTGACACCCAAGATGTCTTCCCTTAAAATACCCCCTCGGCTTCCTTTACATAACTTGCTGATGATATTTAAAAGAAATACAATTTTGCAATTACTTCTTCTTTCTGGTGTATATCATTTTCTTTTTATGTTTATATATTTCTCCTTCATTAGTGCAGACTGAAGGGTGATTAGATCCCTTCAAACATTTTACAGAGGTTAAACGTTGATTAAGATTTAATTATTACTGTAAATAGCTTGGAATGACATATGGTGCAAAAACCTGACATATGTGCATTTGAATAAATGAAGTGCTATTTCCCAGGATGCACCAGGAACTGTTTAACAGCTTTGGTGAAGGGTTATGTTGCACCTCATGTTAAGATTTCTTGGATGTTATATTTTGTTGGGTTTCTGCAGCTGAAAGCTAAGAACAGTTTTTCCAGTTTTTAAAAACATTGAATATTTTAAATACCTAAATTGTTTTGCACAAATTTTTGCTAATTTGTCTAACTAGGTTAAACATTTTCAAAAGCTTTTAGGTTTTCCATGTAGGTTCCTAGCATTGTTGTATCAGCCTTGGCACTGCCACGCATCATTTTACCATTTTAAAGTTACAAAACAATAATTTTGAAGGAGCAGAGCGAGTGTCCTGCTTTGCACGGGTGAGCCTCCGAAGGAGGGAGAGAGCAGGGTCCTTCTGCCCCTTCCAGGGTGCGGAGAGGGTGGTCTTCAGGCCCTGCACCCCTTTGGCAGACCAAAACAAGGTTTCAGTACTGGGGGGGGGTGCAGTATTTATTTTATTTGCTTCTTTTATTTACATGGTCATTCAACTCATTCAAATCAAACCGTCTTGCCAGAATCATAAAAGCAACCCCTGTCCCAAGCCAACGGAACTGACTGGCAGGGGAGGGCACCACTCGGACCCCCCCCCCAGAGATGGGTTCCCTCAACCCTGCGGGGGCCGCCCTGCCTGCAGAGTCTTAGAAAAGCCAAAAGGGTCTTCCGGCTCCCTTAAGTCTTGCAAACCCATTTCGTCCTTTAAAAATCCTCCACCTGGGATCTTGGAGCCGACTAAAATGGGGCAGGTGAGCTGCACGGGATGGAGGAGTGGGCATTTGGGGATGCCTGGGGGGCCCTTGAAGCGAGGGAAGGACATGCCGAGGGAAGCCATGCCTCCCACCCCTTGGCAGGGCCTGCTTCGCTTCGCTTAGGGGCAGCATTGAGGTGGCTTGCGAGGAGTGTCCAGCGTGGGATGTTGTGGCGCCGAGAACATACATGCATGTGAGAAGGAAGGGCAGGTTTCTGCCTGGTGTGGGGTCTGTAAGGGCAAAAGGGCCAATCTTGTTTAGAGGGGGGGATGGGGCCCTCCATTGTGGGAGAAGAGGTGCCCCCGCTGCGTCTCCCAGGACCCCCAAAGAAAGGAGCCCAGAGGGAGAGGGGGCAGCCCTGGCTGGACACGGCAGCAGATCCTTTGGGGCTCCATCGTGGCTTATAGACTGCAGAGAAGGACCATTCTCTGCATCCTGGGCGCGCCTCACCCTCAGTCGAAGCACCAGAGGGACCTCCCTATCCCCCCCCCCGCCCTCCTTTGCTTTCAGCCTCCAAACTTCGAATGCTGGCTTGTGCCTGCATTTCCTCTGGGCTCGGCATCACAGCTGTGCTGTTGCGATTCTTCCAGATGATTCTTCCCGCTTCCTCTGTTTCCCACCTGTCCCTCCAAGAGACAGTCAGCCAAAGGCAGCCGCCGAGGTTGCGGGGGGGGGAAGGGGGCTGCTGAACGTGGCGATCCCTCTTGCCTGGCAAGACCGGGTGGGTGTGGCCACCGATGGGGCAGGCCTTGGCCCTCAAGCCCAGGGCTTGCCCCACAGTGAAAATCCACGGGGGCTCCTGCAGAACTCCGCTTGTGTATTAACTAACCTCACTGGTATACAACTGGTGTAACATTGGGGGGGGGAAAGTGAATTAAAATGTATATCCACTCGCAGAGAGCGGCTAAGCACTAGGGAGTGGTAGATCAGTCTAAGAGCTTTTGCTGTTGCTAGTGAGAGTAGCTTCCCTCCTTCCTTCCGTGCTCGGCCTCCGCTTATGCTGGCCGGGGATGATGGGTAGCTGTGCTCCTGTAGCATGTCTGCACCCACCATGCCTCTCACCCCCGGCTTGCTGGGGAAGGGGCTCCAGAGCCAAGGCACTGCAGAGCAGAAGCCCCCTGCACCTAGCCCAGCAGGAGGGGCTGGGACTGGCTGCTGTAACAAAACATCCCACCTGCCCAGGGCCTAGCAGAAGCGAGTAGAACGACGGAGACCCCCTGAGCTTTCAAGCAGTGGGCCAAACAGCCTTCGCTGAGCCTTCTAAAGCCGCCTGTCCTTCTCACGAGGAACACCTGCTCGGAAGAGGAATCTGGCTTTGACAGTGAGGACAAAGCCCCTTCTCGGGTTACTCACCTGCAGTGGGGGGGCATCAAAAGACTGCCTCGGCTGCTCCGAGCACCTCAGGTGAGGCCCAGCTTCTCCTTGGAGGAGGGGCTGCTCTCAGGCTCCAGCGGCTTTTTCAGGCTCCTCTGAGAACGGTCAAGGCCAGAGGTGTCCAGACGTGGCCACTCTAAGACTTGTGGACTATAACTCCCAGCATTGTTGGCTGGGGAATTCTGGGAGTTGAAGTCCGCATGTCTTAAAGGGGCCACCTTAGGGGACTCCTGGTTAAGGCCAACCCAAGAGACTTGCCGTCGGCTGCCCACAGCAGGCCTCGCTTGCCAAGGAGCCTCCCTTCCACCATTGCTGTGACCCGGATGCTCTGGTGGGCAGTTCTGCTTGTCTCGGGTGAAATGGGCCCCGGCCATCAGGCGTCGAGGGCTGAGTTTCAGTGAAGAGAGGGATGGAGAGCCTGTCCACCTTTGGCAGGCCTGAATGTCTCCTTTGCCTTCCACGTGAGGGAAGTGGCTGGAGGGGGGACCTTCTAGCTGCCCTTGGCCTCCCCAGGGTGCACCCCAAGTGGCTGTGTCTGGATAGCTGTGTTTGCTCAGGCATTCTGGCCTCCACCCTGTTTCCTCGTTTAGGAAAGGGTCCGTCTTCCTTGAATGTCCCCCCTCTGGCCACTCCTGGCAGCTCCCGGCTGAGCTGTGGCTGATGGGCCAATCAACTTCCTGACAGTGAAAACAATTAACCAGTGGAACTACCTGCCTCCAGAAGCGGTGAATGCTCCAACACTGGAAGTCTTTAAGAAGAGACTGGACAGCCATTTGTCTGAAATGGTATAGGGTTTCCTGCCTGAGCAGGGGGTTGGACTAGATGACCTCCAAGGTCCCTTCCAACTTTTTATTATTATTATTATTACTATTATTATTATTATTATTATTATTATTATTATTATTGATCATTGCACAGTTAGCCAGATGTTCAGACTGGATTTGGCATTTTGTCTACCTATCGAGTCCTTACCAAGGACCTGGGATAAGGCAGATGTGGATGTTTGATGGTGTTACAGATCTCATCGCAGGATGGAAGCAGTTCCTAGTAAGGCCGCCTTTTACAATTGACTAATGGCGAATTTGTCAATGCCGATGATGGTGTCCAAGTGGTGCTCCAGTTGTTTTGGGATTGCACCCAAGGCGCCTGTTACTATTGGTACTACCCTTGCTTGCCTTTGCCACGGTCTTTCTCTTTCTATTTGTAGGCCTTTGTATTTTGTGATCTTCTCCAGTTCTTTCTCATCTATTCTGCTGTCTCCAGGCACTGCCTCGTCCACCATCCAGACTTCTTTGTCTTTCTTATCAACAATTGTTTATTATTATTATTATTATTATTATTATTATTATTATTATTATTATTATTAAACTACCTGATTATTTGTAACCTTCCACCTTCTACCTGTTCCTTCCTGGTATCTCCAGGTATTGCTGGGAAAGGTGCCCACAGCTGCAGCTTGGCATGGAGTCCCTGGGCTGGGCTGCGTGAGCAGAGGAGATTCAAGTGGGCTGGGATGGCACCCTCCACAGGGCCAGGCTCCTTCTCCTCTCTGCAGCCCCTGGCAGGTCTCCCGGCTCCCATCGCAGGGCCCGCTGCCTCCTCTTCCAACCCTGTTTCATGCCTTGTTCTCTGCAGATCCAGACCGCCCGCTTGGAGCCAGAGATCGCCCAGGCCACTGCCAGCCAAACCGTCACCTACAACAAAGGGCTGTAAGTGGAAGCAAGCCCGGCTCTCGGCAGCGGCACCCAAGACAGCGCAGCAGCAGCAGCAGCACCGGGAGGCGTGAAGGGAGGAGGGGGTGGGTGGGGAGGGGGCGGAATACAATAGGAAGGAGAAGACGACAAAGCTGCGGCTTGTAACATCTTCCCTCCGTCAAGAACGGAGTGTAAATTAGCACTTTCCGAGACCCGGTATCTCACGTTGGTCGAAAAGATTAATATTTAAAGTTCTCAATTAGCGACAGTAACAGCACAAAGAGAGGGGGGGGGAAGAGTCAGGAACTGGGTGGGGGGCTGGTGGAAAGTCTGGCTTCTTCTGGCTCTGCTGAGCTCCAGGCCAGTCTGGCACCCCCCACCAGATGTGTGGAGATGCAGCTTTCAGGGTTCCCAGGCCCCCACATTCACACTGGGAGCTGCAGTCCCAGACAATTTGGGCGGGGGGGGAGCAGCTGAAACAGCTGCAGAACATGGGGGTCCGAGCTGCAACTCTGGGCAGGAGGCATTTCAGTCCCTGGGCTGGGGAGATTCGAGGGGGACCCCGGCCAGCTTGGCTTGCCCAGAATCTGGCCGGAGCTGTGAAGGTCACTTTGGTCCCAAGCCCTTCCCAGGGGGTCTGCATGGCCCTCCTTCCTTGCTCCTCTCCCACAACCTCTGGCCCCAGTCAGCTCCCACCCCCTTCCCCCTGTGCACAGTCGCCTTCTGCAGCTTTCTGTGCTGGGGGGGCAGATTCTTTGGCTTGAGACTCCTACGGTGGAGAGAGAGCCTCCCTGCAGTGGCCCTTTCCACGGGCTCTTCCGAGAGGAGAGGACCTCTTTATGGGGCCAATCATGGGAGTGAGGCCAGGGCAGAGCTCTTCCCTTCCCACTGCCTCACCCCCCCCACTGGGAGGGTCTGGGGTGGGGACAGAAGAGGCTGGGGAGGCAGCCACACCTGGGGCAGCAGCAATCACAGCCCTAGAGCCTTAGTGGTTGGGCTGAAAGAGTCTGGTTCTAGCCCACTGAAAATAGGTGGCCTGTTCACCCCACCCCTGAAGGGTGGAAATCCTTGTTCTGGCTCCCCCTGAAGGGCTCCAGGCCTGTGCCCCCCCCCACTCTGCGCACTGTGGCTGCTGCAGTGCTAAACAGGCAGGACAGATTGCAGCCCAGGGGCCATTTGTGGACGGGCTTTCTCTGATTGACCCCTTCCTTGGGAGGGCTGAGCTTTGGTGTCTGAGGCTAAGTGCCAAAGACTGTTGGTTAGTTGATTAGGAGAGACAGACAGACAGAGAGAGAGAGAGAGAGAGAGAAAGAAAGAAAGAAAGAAAGAGAAAGAAAGAAAGAAAGAAAGAAAGAAAGAAAGAAAGAAAGAAAGAAAGAAAGAAAGAAAGAAAGAAAGAAAGAAAAGGCTTTCACAACAGAGTGAGTGCCACAGGAAGTGCCACTTCAGCTCACACGGCATCCTTAATCAGATGCTTGGCAGAGTCAGAGGCTGAGTGACTTTCTGCAGTATTCATTAGTCTTAATCTCCCTTCCTTGTTCTTGCTCTTGTTTTGGGTGGTGTGGAAACTCAGGTATTATGAGATTCAATTTCAGGGCAGTGTGTTGTGCCAACCCCGAACATGTGAACGCAGCCCTTGTGCCTTGAGGGGGCTGAGATGGCGCCTACAGCCAGAGCAGGCCTTGCTGGGGGTGGCAGGGCCAATAGCCTCCCAGCCCTCCCCAGCCCCTCTTTGGACCCCTGCCTGGTTAGTCCCCGCAGTCCGGGGCTGGGTGCATGTGGGTCTGGTCTTTCCCAGGTATGTGGGGCTCAGCCAGGGCTCTTCAGAGTTAAGGGGAGCCCTGCTGGTCCTCGCCTAATCAGACCTGTCAGTGGGGAAGGTGCCCTAAAGGGCAGCTGTTCCGAGACCCCGCAGGGAGCAAGAGAGGCCCCCCCCTCCGAGAGCCCCTCCCCTGGCGCTCAAACTCAGCAGCTCCATCTCCCAGCTGGGGCCGTGGCAGGAAATGCCTCTCTCCATTGCCCGGGCCGGGTCTGTGTGTGTGTGTGTTGTGTATGTGCGTGCAGCCTCCCGACCTCCGCCCAGGGACCTGTTTTGGTCGTGAAACCCAAGCCCGTCGGGGGCTTTCGCTCTCCCAGCGGGAGGGGCTTCACCTTGATCCCAGCGGATTGTTTTAACACCCCTCCCTCCCCCCCCCAAGGATTCCAGGGATGTTTTTAGCGCAGCCCAACCGAAGCCCCCACCCCACCCCGCCTTTCCCGGGAAGAGCCCCGGAGGGCGCCTGGTCGGGTCTGGGCTCGGCCCGGCCAATGCCCCAGGGCTGGGGGGGGCTCCCGTCCCCGAGAAGAACCGGGCGCGGGGCTCAAGTGCCGCCCTCGCAACGCGCCGGCCCGGCGGCTCATTAATTCCGCCGCCGGTGCGAGAGCACAAAAGGAGCCGCGGCGCCCTTCGCGTTCCTGGCTTCCCGTAATTGGGGGGCGGCGGAAAGGCGGGCGGGCGGGCTGATGCTCAGCTCAGCAGCTAATAATAATGAGATGATCGTCTCTTGTAGCTTTTAATTAGGAACGGAGTAGTTAATTGATTTGTTGGGTATGTTAATTAAGGAATAATGAGGGCTGCAGTGAAGCGGAAAGAGGGAGCCAAGCGCCCCCCCCCACCCGCGGCAGATGAGGGTGGAGCCGGCGAGGGTCGCGGGGCTCCGAGACCCCGCTTGCAGGAACCGGCTCTTGGCTCTGCGGGGAGAAACGGGGCCGGGGGATGCGCACCCCACTTCCGGCCTTCCTTGGGAGGGGAGAGGGTCTTCCCCGTCTCCCCCTCCCTCGGAGCTGCAGCGCCTGGCCTCGGCCTCCTGGCCAATGGAGTGGCCCATGTTCCATGCGTGGCCCATGTTCCACCGCCAGCCAGTCCCCTGGCAAAGAGGCTGGGCCCAGAGAGCAGCTGGAGGGAGCCCCAACGCAGGAGTTGTGGGGCCAGGAAGGGCTGCTCTACCACGTGCCACGCCCTGCAGCCCGTTGGCCTTCATCTCCCACCCGGGTAGATCATACGCGCCTCCCTCCTGACTTCTGCGGGGAGTGGTCTCGTCTTAACCGGCTTAAGTCGGGGATCCTCCGTGGGTCTCGATCTCCAGGGAGTCCTGTGCGCTGGGGGGGAGGGGGGATAAAAACTTACTTAAGACTGCGTTGCCTCTTTGCCTGGACAGGGGCTGTAGGCAGTTCTGCTTGCACAGAGTCTAAGAACTGGAATACAGGAATTAAAATGTAATTAGCGTTATTTTCGTGTCTTGCAACTCTAACCCCGGTGAAATCATTAGCCTAATTTCTGTGGGGTCACATAAATGCATTTACTGCTGGGGGGGGAACTGGGCTTTTAAGCAGCCGGGCAGCTGCCCAGCCCTTGAGGGAGGAGGTCTGCATTGTGAAAGCCCCCCGGGTGGGCAGCAGCAGAGCCGCCGAGGGCAGGCTCTGTCCCGGCTGGGCACGGCCGACGGCTCGGCTGACCTCGGCAGGGAAACACAACCGGTTGCAGCAACCGCGTCTGCCCTGCGCCTCCCGGCATCCGCACTGATCTCAACGCACCTTAGGGCTCTCTTGAGCCCCCAAACCGTCGGTCGGGGGCGGTCGCCCTCCTCCGTCTTCCAACGACCTCACTTTCTGAGCCCAGATACCTCCGTCCGGATGAGCCAATTGCGAAGTGCTCAAGAGCGTCTTTTGTAACTTCCTCGGTAGATTTATTGATCATCATAACACTTTATGTAACACTTCTAAACTCTAGAATAAAAGCACACCTAAAACTGCTCATCTCTGCCTCGGTATTTTACAGGCTATCTCTATTTTGTTTTATTTATTTATTGAACGTATACACGCTGCCCACCTCACTATCTCGAGGGCGCTGCCCACGGTCTCCCCTGCCAATAAAGGAGAACGTAGAATATTTGTAGGTTGGGCCATGAAACAACTGCAAAAAACAGCCAAGCTCAGAGAGTACCAAGGACCCCATAGTTGGCGTCGTCCTCCTCCTCTTCACAACCCCCACCCCACCCCAGCATTGATGATATTACCTAGTTGGGTCATGAACCGTCTGCAAGAAAACCACCCAGCTCAGAAAGCATCTCAGATCTCTCCCAGGTGCACCTGGTCTAGTCCTGCCCGTCCCTCCGCTCTCCCTCCCTGGGAACCTCACCACCAGCAGGGCGGAAGGACGCCGCTGTGCTGACGGCGGGGGGGGGGGCAGAGGGACTCCTGCAATCGCCTTGGCTAAGAATAGGTGAAAAAGGCCACCAGGGAGGCTAGTTTTCTTGAGACGGTCCTTCCGGTGGCAACGTTCTTCAGGATCTTTTTCCTGCTCCCTGCCTTGGTCTCCAAAGTCAACTGACCCCTCTGTCTTCTCTACCAGGTGGTGATCCAGCCACGCCCCAAGGCCACTCCAGTTCCGCAGGGGGAGCAACACCCAGCTGAGAACCTCTTTTGCCCCCTTCTCTAACCTGGCGCCCATTTGAGGAAAAAGTTTGAGCTGTTCTAAATGCCAACCTGTGGTCACACTGGAAGATTTTGCTGAAGTAGCAGGTCAGGATTTATTTATTAAGTGAGTTAAAGCAGGGGTCCCCAACCCCCCATCCGTGGACCGGTACAGGGCTGCGGCATGCCAGCAACCGGTCCACACAAACAAGCAAAGCCCCATCTGCAGGATGCAGGCAGCACACAAAACCACACACCCTCCGGTCCGTGGAAAAACCTCCCTCCACAGAACCGGTCCCTGGTGCCCAAAAGGTCGGGGGCCTCTGAGTTAAAGGGCTTTTCTGCTGCTTCTGTCAAGCAAATGTAAGCAGCTCACAACAAATGCAAACAAGCCAATCAACCTCACATAAAAAACGAGAAATGCAGAAATTCCTTTTCTGCACACAATTTCAGTGCAATAATAACAAGAAGTCAACATGCAAGGTGTGGGATCCCCAAATCTTGCAAAAGCAGCCGCGTCTTTGCAGGCCTCCTGAAGGGCAACAGCCAGCAGGCTCACCCTAAACTGCAGAGATGGCTTCTTCCACGGGGGGGGGGGAGGAGGGCTGAATTCAGGAAGGGGTGCCCACTTTGGAGTCCCCTCCTGCTGTCCCTGGCAGGAAGTGGGGCTCCTGTGTGCCTTGGGTAGCTGCCAGATCCTACCTAGTTTGTAAAACACACTGCTCTGGACCCACTCCTTCCGGGAGGGCAGAATAAGCGGAGCTCATGTTCTCTTCCAGAATTGCCTGCCTTCTCGATTAGCCTCCATCTTTTCCGCCTGAATGCTTACAGCTTCCATTAAATTGGGGGCAGAGATGTACAGCTAGGTAAGATCTACTTGATGTTACTGTAACTCAAAAGTCAACAAAGGTCTCCTCGTGGTTTCCTATAGATCAGGCGTTCTCAACCTTGGCAACTTTAAGATTTGTGGACTTCAACTCCCAGAATTCCTCAGCCAGCAAAGCTGGCTGAGGAATTCTGGGAATTGAAGTCCACAAGTCTTAAAGTTGCCAAGGTTGAGAACGCCTGCTATAGATGTTAAATAAGGCGGCAGAGGAAAAAGCCATCCAGCACTGCATGTTCAGGTGCCCCAACCTTTGCGAGTAGCCACTCGGGAGGAATTTGCACCACCACAGAATGGCGGCTCCAGTTCTAACCCTCACAGGTGTTCCAGAAGTAGGGTATTCTTGGCCATGAGGAGAACCACCTGGACAGGTAAGGTCGCAGTCCCTTACGTGAGTCCTGATTCAAGTAATGGTAAAAGGGGTCAACCTCTTCTCCAAAGCACCTGAAGGCAGGACAAGAAGCAGCAGATGGAAACTAATCAAGGAGAGAGCCAAGCTTGAGAAACTTCCTGACAGCGAGAACCAGTGGAACGACTTGCCTCCAGAAGTTGTGAAGGCTCCATCAATGCAGGTTTTCAAGAAAAGACCGGACAGCCATTTGTTTGGAATGAGATAGGGCAGTGGTGGCGAACCTAGGGCACGGGTGGGTGCCAGAAGTGGCACTCAGAGCCCTCTCTGTGGGCACGCAGGCCATCGCCCCAGTCCTAGGCCTTCAGCTGGGTTTTATAAAACCTTTTCGGTTTAGGCCTCCACCGCCGCGTGCCAAAAAAAAAAAAGGTTCACTCAATCAATTTCAACTTCTTGCGGGGGGGGGGGAAAGATCTTGCAAAGTTGGAATTGATTGATTGAACTTTTTAGTCCCACCCAGTCTGCCATTACCACCGCAGCCACGCCCACCCCATGGGCCACGCCCACCCGGCACCCAACAATATATGTGGGTTTTGGGTTGCAGTTTGGGCACCCGGTCTCTAAAAGGTTCGCCCTCACTGGGATAGGGTCTGCTGCTTAAGCAGGGGCTTGGACCGAGGCTTCCGAGGCGCCTTCCAACTTTGGCCATTCTATACTTGATGAGAGTGGCCAGCATGATCCCACCCCAGGTCCTGAAGGCATCCGGAATGCAAAGGGCAAAGGGCCCAGCTCTAATTCTTCCAGATGCTTTGGAGCTGTTGCCCCCAAAGAGAAAGCGTGGACCATGGATGGTCGCTGCCCGGCACCTTGAACCCCAGGCCGACCCTTTGGGGAGAGGCCATATCTGGGCCCCCTTCAGACCTCACCCAACAAGACCCTCACCTGTCTCACAGCCCCCCACCTTGGAGGAAGCCAGCTAAGACACAGCCAGCCTCCAGGTGAGGTAGCAGCCCTCACCTGGCCCCCCCTCTTCCCCAGGGACAACAGGCCCAGGCTCCTCCTGGTTAACGTTGCAGATGTCATCTGGGACCCAGGAGGCCCCTCCATTTATGGCCAGACCTTCTCCCCCTCACGCCCCCCCCAGAATGACCAACTTTACAAGAAGTGTGGAGGGGGCAAATTCAACTCCCTCTCATGAGCAAAGGAATAACCTTGAGCCAATCAAGCCGAAGATTATTGTAAAAAAACAGTCTGGGGACAGAAATGGAATTTGAGAAAGCCTCTCGGGCGGGTGAGACCCTCCCAGTTCTCCCGAACACGAGGAAAGGGAGGCGGAGGAAGCGCTTTGCCACGACTATAGAAGGAAAGGGCCAGTCTGCGTGTCTCCGGGGTCCACATCTGGGGGTTGACGCTGCCTCACAAGGGGTAACCCTCTTCGACCCTCGCCCCCCCCCCTTGTCCTACTCTCACAGATCCATCTCGGGACTGGCACCTCTTCCTTCGTTTTAACCCGGGGTGGGGGTCTCCTGGAAGGGGAATCTATCCCTGGAGCCCCCCCTTCGCCGTCGCACCCCTTCTTCCACAGGCGTTGGGCTCAGCCGTCCCGGCAAAGAAGCCTTGGCGGGCACCCCTCCCGGCTGCATCTCCAGGGCAGGCAGCGTCCGAGCGTCCGAAAGCTGCCGACTGGTCGGCCGAGCCCCGGATAGGCGCCCGCAGAGACGTCCGCGCTGCTCCCGCCGAAGTCCCGGCGCTTCCTCCCTTGGCAGAGCCGGCAGGGCGGGGAGGGGGGCGGAGGGCTGTTTCGTCCTTCCCGGGTCCCCTGCGGGGTGAGGCTGGACAGGGCGGAGCAGGGGCTCTTGGCGGGGCCGCCAGCGTGGGGCTCCTGGACCGACCCACCGCCTTGACCAGGCGAGCCGGGTCTCCACTTGCCCGCCCAGCAAGAAGCCGCCCCGTTCGGGGTCCTCATGTGGCGCTGCTCCCCCCAGCTCCCTTCAAGGAGCAGGTCCTGGGTGGGTGGGTGGGTGGGTGGGGGGCTTCCTTAAAGGGACAAAGGCCGCCTTGTTGAGAGGGAAGGCTCTGCACCCCGCTAGTCCCAACCCATGGATGCTGTCGGAAGGGGGGCAGCTCCTGCCTAAAGGATTTCTGGTGACCCAAACTTGGGGGTCTGGTGTGCACACCAGGAATTGGGGAACAAGGCAGCTGCCAGGGGTTTGGCTTGTCCCTTCCACCACCCTGGCCCCCAGCATGCCTCTTCCTGCAGAACCTGGCGGGGGGGAGGGGGGTTCCTGGACATGGAAGAGGAAGAGACAGGAGCCAACCCCCCTTGAATCAAAAGGAAAGCTGCCCCCACATGCCCCAGAAGGGCACCCCATATCTGAATCCAGCAGTTTTCCCTGCCCTCCATCTCTAAAGCTTCGAGTGGGTGTCCGGAAGGGTGCCAAAGGCCAGGGGAGGGGCCCCAGGTCGGTCAAGGGGCCCCTTTGCAGGGGAGCCGGCTGCAAACAGGCCTTGCACTTCCAACCCAGGTTATTTTTATTCACGGCACAGCAACACACACAACAGCTGCTTGCTATCTATGACATCAGAGTATGTACACAGCCCCAGCAAATGCAGAGACACAAAATAATAAATTAAAGTAAAAATGCATTCTTTTTTGTTGATTAAAAAATGATCCCACCAAAGTGCAACAAAGGCGAGGGGACGGAGTGTGGCGGAGGGCTTGGTGGACGAAGGTATTTGTTCACCCAGCTGGCAGAGGGCCTGCCTTCCTCCCTGCCTTCCCGGCCCTCCCCACCGGCTGGGCTGGGCATGTCCCAGGGCTCCACAGGCTGCCCGGTGGCAGCTGGGCAGAGGCAGGATCCCAGGAGAGAAGCGATTTCCTAGATTGTCCTCAGGTTCCCCCCAGATTCCCCGCAAAGGGGGCGCCCCTGGTGGAGGGGAGAGCAGCTGGGTATCCGCTGGGTCCTCGCTTTCCCCCACGGTCCTTTCCGGGCCCTGCTCGCCCGTGGTGGCCGCCTCCTCCCGTCTCTCGCTAGTCGTTGGATGTGACATCAATGTCCTCCGCATTGGACTGCTTTGTGGCCATCCGCCATCGGTTGATGTGGTGGGATCCCTTTTTCTTTTGATCTGATTCGGGACCTTCTTCTTCCAGTTTCTGCCTTTTGTACTTGGTCCTTCTGTTTTGAAACCAGACCTTCACCTGGCAGAAAGTAGAGAAGGAAGTGAAAAAAGTTAAGGCTCTCTTGGAAACCAGAGTGGAGAATTTCCACACCTGGGGGGAAGCATTTTCTGCGCAAAGGCTTGCAGGCTCACCGCCTCTGGACTGAAGGGCCCTCAGGGATCCGGGGCTCAGTCATTTATGGAAGCCTATTAAACTTTCACCTCCCTGTCCAAGAGGATCAAAGTTGTACATGGAAAGAGGCACCTAAAAACCCAGCCAAACCAACCAAATGGACCAATTGTACCCAGAGCAAAAGTGCTCCCAGCCCCACTGCTTCTGCGACAGGGGGGGCGTTCCCCCATCTGGGGAGAGTGGGGGAGGGGGGCAGGGTGCTGCCAGGGCCAAGTTGGGAGAAGAGCAGCCCTGGAGCAGCGTTCAGGGCTACCACAAGCCTCCGGTTCAGAGGGAGAAATGCCTTAAGGTAGGGTCTGCCTGCCAGGAGGGGAAGGGGCTGCATGCCCAGTGCCTGGGGAGGAGATCCACTGCCTCCATGAACCAAAAGTCAGAACTATCAATAGAAGAGAATTTATGTTGCCATTTATATAAATCCAGAATATATGCATATATGTGTTTGTGCATACACACACACACACATATATATACATGCACATACATAACAAATTTTGTGGATCTGCACATTTCATAGCCTTTAACATCAGAATGGATTCATTCAGGTTTGGGACTCAGCAGAAGTCAAAGAAAAGGGGGCCTATCAGGACGCTGCTAAGAACAGCCACAATTCACTCTGTTTATTTGCTGTGGGTCAAAGTACAAATACAAACACACTCAGCCTGCCAGCCTTACTCTGGTGGTGGAAATTACATTGACTTGGCATTAAAAGAAATAATGGAGACATTTCAATACGGTAGGAAAACATACCTCTAAGCCACACAAAGAAAGACAATGGTAATAAAGACCCGGTGAATTTTATCTAAATGCTGTCCAGAATCTGGTACAATTTTGGCCAGTTTGAGAAGCTGCCCGCCAGGAAAGGCATGAAGGGTTCCTGAAAAACCAGCTGACTTGTGTGGTTTTGAAATTTTTTGGATCTGGGACTAAGATAACATCTCTGGCACAGATCAGAGCCCCCCCCCAGATTTGCCTCAGCAGCTGCATCAGAGGAGAATTTTACCACTTAAGGATCATGGGAGGAGGTTACAACCCCTGAGAATCCAAGTGTAAACAGACATGAAGCAGAGAGGGAGCTGGGGAAAGAAATGTGTTTTGTAGGGCTGGTGCTTGGTTGACCTCCATCACAATTCTGCCTCATTCTGTTCTTCTTACTCAGCTGGTCTCTCCTAGGCATCCCTCCTGGAATGGCTGGGGAGACCCTCAAGGTGCTCTTTCCAGCCATGGGGCTTCCTGGCTGCTCTTTTGAAATCCCTCTGGGGAGTCTTGCATGAATCTGCCCCAAAGAGCCATTTTGGTCCCCAACTCTTAAAGTTTCTGCAAAGTTTGTTAGCTGTGGAGGAGAAGGAATCAAGAGCCCCACACAGAGGCTCCTGATGGCTCCAATTGTTCTAGAAAGCTCTGCTGGCTGATACACACACACACACACACACACACACAAACACATAAACACACAGCCCTAGTTCTCTCTTCTGCCCAACTCCTAAAGGTATGAGAGCTGCTGCAGGAGAACTCACAGCCAGCCTGTCCTGCTCAGGAACACACCTGGTTTATGTGGTAGCTGCATGGTTCCTCCTGCAGATGTGCCCTGAAGCATGCAGAGGACCCCTGGGGGGGTCTTTCCAAAATCCCCATCACTCTAATACGACTCTGTCCCTGTGGAAAATCTGCGAGTTTGGAGTTTGGCATGGCCGGTCAAGCGCCCTTTCCGCAGGCCTGTGCCAGCCACACGTGGAAGTGTCTCTGGTGCCCTCAGGTGGACAAACCCACCCAGAGCTGCCTCTTGCTGGCATGCCAGGCTTCAGTTCTCACATCAGCAAGTCCAGAACGGGGGGGGGGCATGAGATGCATGGAAGTGATCGAGGCCTTTAATACAGAGAAGATGCTGAAGAAAGACGGGTGTCTCCCCATTCAGCACGGGGGCATCTCAATGAAGCCTCATGAGAATCAAACTAAAGATTTCTTTCTTACGCTGGACCCTTCCTTTAGGAACACTGACCGTGAGAACAGTGACTGCCCCTCTTGCAGGGGGCTTCAGAAGAGACAGATTCTCGGAGGGGCTGCAGTCAGTGGTGGTTGACGGGCCCAAGAAAACACTGGTATGCACCATGAAGCATCTGCACTATTTTTAAAAGACAAGGGATTCTGCAGGACAGTCTGCATTTCAGACCCCAAGTTTATTTCCCAGGCATCCTCTCAGAGGGATCCAGGAAGCAAGGTGCTGGTGGTGCCCACACAGTCCACACACGTGAAAAGGAGGCAGAATTTTGGCCACACAATTGCAGCATCTCTAGATGCTTTGACACACACTCCCGTGGGTGATCTTGCTCATAGCCCAACACCCATCACTCATCACCCAGGCTGACTCACTGATTATTCCCCTACTTACCGGAGGCCTATTTTGGAATTTAGATAACAATAAGCACTAAAATATCACAAATAAATATCCATTCTGGTGATGGGGGACACCCTTGGGAGACCTCAGGATTAGCCTCAGGACAGATCATCCTGGGGGTGAGGGGGTTGCTAGGAGTCAGTTGTGACAATGGCACATAATATACAGTAGGTGGTCCTTAACTTATGACCAAAATTGAGGTCAGCGTTTCTAAATGAGACAGTTGTTCAGTTAATTTTGCCCCATTTTATGACTTTTCTTGCCACAGTTGTTAAGTGAATCACTGCAGTTGTTAAGAAGGTCGCAAAAGGGGATTAGATAATGCTGGGAAACTGCAACCGTCATAAATATGAGTCAGTTGCCAGATCATGTGGATGCTGCAACAGGCATAAGTGTGAAAAAAAATGTCATAAGTAACTTTTTTCAGTGCCAGTGTAACTTAGAATGGTCGCTAAATGAACTGTTGTAACTGGAGGACTATCTGTACATCATTTTATTCCATCTGTTATTTAATCCAAAGTGGGGTTACTTCACTCCTCTGAACTGTTTTGGGAGGAAGGACACGATGCCAATAAAATAAGGGGTCCTCCTGCTTTGCTACAAAAATTATTGCACAAACCACAGTGAGTCAACCAGTGCCTGGGCAGCAGTGCTGGAAGAATCCTCGCAGGTGGAACTGGAGGGGAGCGAGGAGGGAATGCTGGGAGTTGTAGTCTGTGATAGAGGGAGGAAGCAACTTCCCTCCCCAGCTCAGCGCAGTCTACCGAGAAGCCAGACACGTCCAAAGCACCTGCGGCAGAGTGCGAAAGGACAAATTGGGAAGAATTGCGCTTTTTGCAAAGAAAAGGGTAAAAATGAAGAAATATTTTTTTCCTGGCATTGGTTTTCTATCTGTTTTCTATCTGTTTTCACCGTAAATGACCTTGTTTTTACATGGTTACGCTCTGTTCCTAAGTACCCATTAAATTACCTAAAAAAAAAAAAACCTCTGCGGAATTGCCAGTTTCTGTTTTCCCATTTCAGCAACAAAGGTGCGCCGGGTGTTCCGGGCTGCTGCAGAGTTCCGGGTCTGTCTGAGAGGACCGAAGAGAAACCTCCCGGGGGGGGGGATCAGAGACGGCTCTGGGACTCTCCTTTTCCTCCGGGAATGGAAGAAGTTTACTCCCTGACGGAGGCATGGAAGGAGGAAAACTTCTGGTACAAAATTTCCTTAAGTTTAAAAGGTTTCCAAAACAGTCTGATCATGTTTTTCCCCCTCTGATTAATTAGAAAGTACCAACCGCGGATTAAAAAGTCCTCCGACACGGCTACTGTACCTCGCCGTATTCCTTGGTCCATCCACGGACTCTTCCCTGCCCCAGGAACTCAGCATGGCACCACAGCGCTGCTCACTCCTCTCCAGGCGGCAACATTTCTCCCTGCTCCCCCCCAAATTCTCTCTCTCTCTCTAAAGTAGGGGTCCCCCAAGGTTGGGGACCCCTGCTCTGAAGGGCAGCGACATTCCCTGGATCGGGGCCCTCGTCCTTTGAACATGCAAATTCCTTGTTATCGCAGTAACTGTAATCCGTGTTGCAAATTCCTTTAATCAAAGAAAAAAAGTATATAAATTTTGTACCTATAGCAATAAAATAAGTAAGAAGGCCCACAAAATCTATTCTTATAAAAAAAAATATTGCCTTTGTGGTGCGTTCCAGAATATTCTGAATCTACCTGCCCAGGAACACCCACAGACACACCGAGGTGGGGGTCTTGAGATCAAAAAGAAGCAATTCAGAGGCTGAGGGTCGCATCGACCTCCCAAACCGCTTTTGGGCGACCCCCCCTCCCAAGTCTGCTCCCCGCAACCAACAGCGTGGCTGAAATCGGAAGGAACATTTGTAATCTGCTTTCCAACCAATTTCGGAGAGGAAACAGGTGAGGAGTAAAATTGAGTCTCAAGACGACTAAATTGTCAGGAGGAACTGGAGAAAAATGGAGCCCCAGAAAGCTTGATTGCTCCCCCCCCAACGCGTTGTGTATGCGCAACATACAACAGGCTGCAACCCTTGGGCCCCAGAAGTAACGCTGGAGTCTAACCCCCCCCCCGGCGCCCGCAGAACAGCTGCCAATCTCTGCCTCGCCGGAAAATAAATGCTCAGCTGTGAATCAGGATGATAATTCAGGAATATCCCGCATTATTTAAAGCCGGCGAGAAATGCCTAAACAAACAGCGCGTGTTGCACCTTCTGATTTCCTGGGGATTTCTCCTCGGCCTCGCTCCCCGCCCCCTCCAGACCAAGAGGGTCGCGTTCCTCCCCCGCCCCGGAAGGGGTCGCCCCCTCCGGAGAAAGAGCTCCAGCGCCTTTCAAGGACGGCCGTTTGTTCTGAAATCCAAGCCTCACACCCGTTTGCCAAAAATACACCTGCCCACCTCAGCCGTGCTTACCTTCCCGCCAGGGGAGGCGGATCACCTTACACACACACACACACACCCGGTGGACCCACCGCCGGACCCCCAGCCAGGCGCACCTTTGGGGGGAATTTGGCTCTTCTCGGCCGCTCCCAGGCCACCTTTTCCACAGCGAAGAAGCCATTTATCCTGCTCCGCACAAAGGACCCCCCCGTTCCGCCTGTAGCTGCCTCAGCCGACGGCACTCAGCTGGACCCCAGAAATGTCCGCTCACCCTGAACCCCTCTGACAGGCCGCTGAACCCCCCAAGTCTACCGAGGAGACCAAGGGCTGCTCGTGGGGACCCGGCCTCCTCCCAGCCCATTGGGGCCCGTTTTCTGAGGGAGGGTCTCTCTGGGTCTGGGCAAAATAGAGTCGGCGGCGGGGCCGCAGGGAGCCCCTGCCCGTCCCCCGAAGGCAAGGGGGCAGGAAGAGGCCGGAATGCGGCGAGGTGGCTCTCCTCTCCGCAAAGCAGCTGGTGAAGTGAGGCCAGCAGGGTTAGCAACTGGGAAAGCCCAGCCACGCTCACCCGCGAGGGACCGGCGCAGGGTCCCGTTTATTTATTAGGACATTTATCTGCTGCCTGCCTTGTGTCCGACGGCTTCCACAAGGGCCACTCCTCTCTCGGCTTCTTCTAAGGGGCTCCTAAACCACTGTAGGCAACTGGGAAGTTGACAAATCGCAGCCACGGCACCCCCACAAACCCTGCCAGCCCCCCAATGGTGGCCCTTACAAGGACCTCCTGCATCTGGTGCCAGCAATTGATTTTACTGTGTGCAAGTCACAGTCTTTGCATAAGGACGCCTTCACACACACCCCACCCCACATACATACATACATACATACATACATACATACATACATACATACATACATACATAGGTGTATATCCAGGAAACTAATCCTACAGCTGCCTTTCCCATGGACGCTGCCATTTGCACACACACACCCGTCATGCTATTCCATGCCAGGGAATGGCGTATTGAGTGCAGAAAGGGAGTAGTAGGGGAAAGTGAGACACAGAAACGAAAGTTATGCCAAAAAAAAGGGGAAAGCAAATACAGCTAAATTTAAACTAATACAAAATCCTCAAATACCTCTCGGTAGCTTCCTATCCTGGCAAAACCAAAGATGCTCTTTCAGGAGGCAATTGGACTTTGTTTTTTTTTTTTAATTTTTTTAAGACGTTTGGTCTTCAAAGAAAAACAAAGTCCAGTTGTGCTGAAAGAGCATCTTTGGGTCAACTCTGACCTGGATGGAGAAGCCGCGTGGAAATTTATCTTGGCAAAAACCTCCTCCTTCCAGTGGATGGATCCCCCGTTTGGTCCTCTGGCTTGTCTCCCCTTGTCTGTTTCCTCAGGAGCGGCTAGCCCCCCCGTCTCTCCCCCCCCGCCTTTCCTCCTCCTCCTCCTCCTCCTCCTCCTCCTCCTCCACCTGCCTCTGCCTTCCTATCTCTATTTTCCGAGTGATCTTCACTTGTTTTCTTTCTGTGACCAAACTCTCAGAAAATCTCTTTTGCCCAGATCGCTGGCTTTTCAGGCAAAATAATATTCAATGACTTGGTCCAATTGCTTTCTTGTTTCATCCCCCATATCTAAAGTTCCAGTATTTACGCCGTTTCTCCTGACCTTCTTAACTCTCACTTCCGGGTTTTATTTATTTGTCGCGTTTAACAAACACGGCCTGAGGTACCCCCTGATCCGCCGCCGTTTTCACCACACGTCTCTTCCCGCGAGCAGCCGCGGTGGCCCCACCAGCACTTGGGCGCCCCAAACAGTCTTCGTCTACTCTCCCCCTTTTGGCGACCGTCCCAGCGAGGCACCGGCGCTCCTCTCCAGCCCCCAGAGGCTGTTTTCGTGCAACCTGCAATTGCTCGCTCCGTTTTCCCTGCTAAGAAAACGGCGGTTTCCCAGGTAGTGAATTGCAGGTCCCGATTCCTCGCGGTACTCACTGCAAACCCTCCAACACGTTGACCTCCCCTGCGTGCAAAAACACAGGCACACCCATGCCTCCGACCGGGACCTTCCTAATTCCAGCCCGAGTGTTTCGTCTGCATTTGTTTGTAATTACACTAAACACCTTCACTTCAGCACCCGGCCTTTTGCAAGCTTCCCATTTATCCATGCACACGCACACTCCTCCCATCACCTCACGCGCAGCAGCAACCTTCAGCTCCGAGGTGGTGCAAAACAGTTCGCGACGGAAGCCTGTTCAATTCAGCGCCGGGGTTTTGTCTCAATCCACGAGCTTCCTTCGCCTAAATTGTGTTTCTCACATTCCTGCATTTCCCAGCTCCGCGCTGCCTGTTTCTCCTGCTTTCCTCCATCCTCCCTCTTGTACGGCATTCTTCCAAACACCTTCCAGGACATATTTCACCCCAATCCTACCCCCACTCCTTGGCGTTTGCCTTCTGCCCTGCTTCCTTCCCCCCCCACACGTGTGCAGGGAACCGATAATAGCATTTTCCTCCCAATTGTCAGCTATGGTTGCAGCCGGCCTTCTTTTCAGTCACACCATCTAAACCTGCAGCTTTACCGTTTTTCAATATTCTCTCCACATTTATGACTTTGCTGTTCTGGATTTTTTTCCCCCCTTGGACCAGGGATTTTTCAGTTTTTGCCAGTTTCTGGCATCTCAGCAACAGTCCCGTCCATGTTTCTACAATTATTCCTTTCAAAGCTTCCTCCTTCGCTTCAGTTTCATCCCAAACAGTTTCATCGCTTTTATTTTGTTTCCGGAGTCTCCCTGCGTAGCCTCCGGAGCCTCTTCACCCAAGCCAATGTTCACCTCTTCACACACACACACACACAAAGAACACATACACAGACATTGAGACACGGCTGTCCTCCACTTCTGTGGGAAGCATAACTGGGAATCTATGGGCTCCAACTGGAATGGTTTTCTCTGACCCCTCCTGCACTGTGGCTCTGCCAAGGGCTCGGAAAACCTCCCCTCCCCCCCCCAGGGGATTGCAAGGGCGGCATCCGCTTAAAACGCTCAGGAGGACGTTTCTGGTTCACACCTTGGTTTTCAGAGGAATGGGCTCAGATCAACAGAGTTTTTGTACAGCGCTGGTGAGTCTGGCAGGAACCAGAAAAAGTTTGAAGAGGCAGGGTCAATCCTGAGGCCGGAACGGTTAAATCAACCACCCTGCTCTCCACGCATGAATTCACAACCTTATTAACGAGTTGGATTATTTCAAAACTGTACAGGGAAGTGAAGCTTAATGACTGATAAATCGTTGAGTCATGCTGGCTCACTGGAGGTTGTAAGGATCCAAATGTTTAGATGAAAACTTTATAAGGACCCAGAGAGCAAGCAATGTGTAGAACAACAGCGGCAAAAGGAAAAGGAAAAAAGAGCTGCGTGGGATGGGGGGACGCTTCTGTGCGGGGGCAACCAGCAGCGTCTCCCCGGCAGCTTCAGTCTTTAGAGAAACGGACCTTCCCGCCCCCCCCGTTTCTCTCCCCTCCGTGGCCCTGGCCGGTGCCGCCGCGCACTGAAGGACCCCGTGTCCCCCCCCGCCCTGCCCTGCCCCGCCCCGCCCCGCCCCGCCCCGCGGCCCACCTGGGTCTCGGAGAGGCTGAGGCTGCCGGCCAGCTGCTTGCGCTCGGCGCCCACCACATAGTGGTTCTTCTCGAAGGCGCGCTCCAGCCGCAGCAGCTGCGAGGGCGAGAAGGCGGTGCGGATCCTCTTCGGCTTCCGGGCGAAGGGCCCGTGGAAGAGCAGGTTCTCCTGGGACACCTCGCCGCCTGCGGAGGGAAAGCAGCCGGTCAGCGCCAACCGCCCAGGATCAGCCCCTGCAAGACGCCTCCTGACGCGGCTCCGGCCCTCAGGACCCAGAGACCCCAGGCCGACCCTCCTCCCGCCCCCCCCCGCTGCCGGACCAGGCAAACGCGGGACTGAGGCGGGAGGTGGACCCCCGGCGGCCGCTGCTGCCCCTTTCCGTAGGGCCGAAGCAGGGGAGCCCCTGGAGGAGGCGAGGCGCACCCAGATGTGAGAGGTCGGCGTTTCAGCGCCGGGAAGTAAATGGCGGAGGGCGAAGCGGAGAGGCAGGATTCGGGCGGGATGCGTGTTCAGGCGGGAATCCTGGGGCGCCCTAAAGCTGGATCTAGATCAGAAACCAGGCGCCCCCCCTTGCTACAATTCCCTGGGAGCCAGGGCAGCCGTTAAAAGCGAGGTGAGAGGCAGACCCTGACACTGGCGTTTTTTCCTTGGGGCTTTCGGCTGCTCTTCCCCGAAAGCAATTCGACAACCGTATGGAGGGACTGGAGGCCTACCTTGTCAGGACGTTGTGAAGGAAGTGGCAGTCAGGAGAAAGCCAACATTTCCACGCGGAAAGGGCTGTGGGAAGGGAACGGAGGAGCCCAGTTCTCCGTGTGTGTGTGTGTGTGTGTGTGTGTGTGTGTTTCTGTCTCTCTGTGTATGTATTTGTGTGAAAGGAAGGGTCGACACCAAGCCTCCGGGAAGGAGGCTGAGCTCCGGCTGCCTTTGGTGGCCAGGAAGAGCCCCTCCCTCTCTTTAGGGCGCGGGGGGGGGAGCAGGGACCGCGGTAGAGAGGGAGCCGTTTAAAGGCCGAGCAATTCGACGCCCACAGGCCCACCTGGAGCAGGGTTTCTCAACCTTGGCAACTTTAAGACTTGTGGACTTCAACTCCCAGAATTCCTCAGCCAGCTTTGCTGGCTGAGGAATTCTGGGAGTTGAAGCCACAAGTCTTAAAGTTGCCAAGGTTGAGAAACCCTGACCTGGAGGAAGGCAAGGAAGGGGTCCCCAGGCGAGAACCGTCCTGGCAGATGTCTCAGTCTTGCGTGGGGCCAACCCCCACCCAAGGAAGGGGGTGGATGACTTTATGCCCCCCCGCGCAAGGGGTGGGGAGGGGGAGCTGGTTCAACAAGCCCGGTCTCCGGTTTGGCTCGGGTCTCGCTGGTTGCGCAATCCGCTTAAAGACCCCTCCCCCCAAGGCCAGGAAATGGCCGGGCTCAGCACTGAGACACGCCCTTCGGCCCAGGCGCCCTTTCCTGCTTGGAGAGCCCGATTCGAAGAGAAGGGCCTCCGGGGAAGGCCTCCCCATCCTTTGAGCGCTCCGGCCTTGCTCCCAGCGCGCCCTCTCCCCCGGGCCCTGGTCGGAAGCGACGTCCGGACGGAGCTGGCAATTCTGGGCGAGCGTCGCTCTCTCCGCCTGCCTAACGCAGCCCCGCGTCCTGCCTTCCGCCGAGAGAGGCCGGCGCTCCGTCTAAAGGCCACTTGGCCCGCCCGGGCCTTGCAGGAGGCTCGTCTCTGGCCCTTCTGGCAGCGGGACACTTGGACCTGCCCGGGGCGGCTCCTGGAGGGGGAGGACTCGGCGGGGCGGGCGAGGTTTGCCTCCTTCGGCCCGGACCCGCCAAGCAGGTCAAGTGAGAGTCGCTCTTTCGGTTCGAAAGCGACGCGCGCGGTGGAGGCTAGCCCGGGAAGGCGGCCTCCAAGTCCGTTCCGAGCGCCTGGCTTGCTGGAGGGGAGGTCGAACCCGTAGGAGGGTCTCCGGGGCGCGGCACGGCGCCCAGAGGCGCTTCCTCCAGGAGAGCTGGTGGGGAGGGTCGCGCACACCGGGCAAGGGAACCGGGTGGGCACAGCTCACGGTAACGGAAAGGGGAAGAGAAGGAGCGGAGCCCAACGGCCCCCGAGGGTGGCAGGAAGGCAGAGCCTCCCTTAGTCCACACCCGGCATCCCTTCGGCCGGCCAGCGTTTCCCGGGCTGCCCTGTTGCGGCTCCTCGCGCCGCCTCTGCCCCTTCCCCGGGACGCGGCGAGGAGAGCTCCCCTGCTCTGCCCTCCTGGCCGACGAACAGAGGCCTCGAAGGCGCGCTCCTTCCAGGCCGCGGCCGAGCAGCTTCCCGGGCAAACCCGAGGGGACCCTGGCTCCAGCGATGAGGAGGGGCTCTTGGGTGAAGCGAGGCGTGCAGCGGAGGTCGGGCACGAAGGCGGGCTGGTGCCAGGCTGTGCTCGCAGCCCCTTCCCCTGGTAGGCCGCGAAGAGGGACCCGGACGCGCCCGGAGAGGCTTCCCGGCCCTGGGAGTCCCGAACTCGTTTCGCAGGTCCCCCTTTGTCCGCGGGAGCGTCCCGCGGGCTTTGGGGTCGCGGAGGGGGGGCGGGGCGAAGGTCGCAGCGCTACATTTCTCTGCGACCACTTTACTCTCTTCCGAAACAGCGCAGCTGCGGGTGGAATGCAGGCCCGGCGCCGCCCGTGGTTCCCCGATGACAACCGGGCCGGCCTTCCTCTGCTGGGCCGGGAGAGCCGCTCTTCTCCTGGGTTGCGCCTGCGGAGGGTCCCAACCAACCAACCAAGAGGGTCTCCTCTCGGAAGGGAGGGAGGGAGGGAGGGGAAGGGAGGAGACCTGGCGGGCTTCAGGCCCCCCTTCTCTGAACGGATCGGCGCCGGTTTCCGCTGGGATGGACGGGAGCCACCCCGGGGTCCCCCAGAACTCTCTCTCCAGCGACCGGAAGAATAAAAGGAGCCTCTGTTCGGATAAAAAGGTTTCCTTGAACCTCAAGCCTTTCTCGCGCCCCTCAAGGACCCCTCTGCATTCGCTGGGCCTCCCTTTTCCCGCCTGGCGCAGGTCGGAATCCGGCGGATCGAAAGAATCGGCTGTAATTCCTCAGCGCCCGTTTGAACTTGGAGTCTTCCTCACACTCTAAATGCATCTCCCGAGGCAGCGCAGCGAGGCCGGGAAGAGCCAGGCCATTCTCCGCCGCAAGGAGCATCTGAACGGGCCTGCACGGCGGGTCCAGATCGCTCCCTTGCGGGGCGCCGCCGCTCCCTGTCACTCCGAGGACCGTCCTTCCCCGCCGGAGTAGGGAGTGCGGGGCTCCACCAAGGAGGCGGCTGAGAGGGCCTTCCCTGCCTCTGGGCGCCCACTTCGCCCCTGCGCGGCCGCGGCCTCGTTGAGGCCCTTGCACCGCTCCCTCCTAAACGCTCCCAGAGGAAGCGACGCCTGAGCAGCGGGCCTTCCCAGGTCGGAGGAGGACAAAGCGAGCCGTTGGTGGGAGGACAGCACCGGCCCCAGGTGCCACCTGGACCCAGGGCTGCTCCTGCCCGATTTCGGAAGAGGGTTCAAAGAGGGCGGCCGCTGCCCGACAGGGGCGCCTTAGCGGGGGTCTGAATCGCAACGCCCCTCCCGCGGGCACCGAGGGCCGCGCCGGTGGCCCACAGGCCCGTGAAGGAGAGCTCAAAGGCCGCGGCTGCCTTGAGAGGGTGGGAAACTTTGCCAAAGTCCCGCTCGGGTGGGAAGAGGCGCTGCCTCTGGCCAGCGGGAACTTCTCCCGGCCCCCGGATCGCGATTCGGTTTCCCTACAGGACCGACGGGGCTCGGCTGCCACCTGGCATAGACTGCAGGCCGGGCCTCGGCCGGGCGATTACAGCCACACCGTGCGCCGCTCCGAAGCCCAAAGGCCGGCGCCGAAGGGCCCCGACCGCGTGCCCGTGGCTCCCCGGAGGCGCTGCTTACCTTGGAAGCGGTGCCCGAAGAAGCGGTTCCGCAGCACCCAGGGGTAGAAGTTGAGCGGGTCGCGCGGCTGCGGGCCGAAGAAGGGGTGAGGCGAGGGGGGCAGGTGCGAGGAGCCCAGTTGCGGCGGATGGACGGCAAGGGCGGGCGGGTGGCTCACGACCTCCGGGAAGAGCAGTTCCGGGCCGCCGTAGAGCGAACGCCCCGCGGCGGCGGCGGCGGCGGCCGAACCCTGAAAGCCGTGGGCGAAGGCCTCGACGGCGGCGCTGGCCGGGTATCCGAGGGCGGCGGCGGCGGCGGCGGCGGTGGCGGCGGCTGGACGGAGAGGCTCCTCTGCCAGCGGGTGGCTGCTGTCCTTGCCCACCAGGGACTCGATGGTGAAGCAGCGCTTGGACGCCGCCGCGGGCTGGAACATGACTCAGGGCCGGGCGAGGGCGGCGCTCAGGCGGACCCGGGCGCGGGGACACGAGGGATCCACGTCAGGCTCGGCGCGCAACTGGCCCGAACCGGCAGCAGATCCGAGCGTACTGGACCGGGGAGGGCGCGGCGGCGGCGGCGGTGGCGGCGGCAGCGCCAGGCGGCTCTGGGGAGGTGGCAGCCGCACTCCCACCCGTGGTTCACCCGCGCGCCCGCCTCCCACCCCATCCACCCGGTGCGCAGTGGGCGCGCTCCTTGGCTAGCCGTCCAGATAAGCCGGGTACCTGCGGCCCGCCCCTCTGATTGGCCAGGTTCACCTGCCCCAGGGTTGGGGAGGGCATGTGGGAAAGGCGGAGGGAGGGAGGGAGGGAGGCGGAGGGGAGGAGGCAGCGGGGTCGCCGCCAAAAGGCGGACTGGAGCGCCCGGGAGGCTGCGCTGAGCTCCGGATCCGCCCCCGCCGCCCCGCCCTCGCACTGGCCAGAAGGCGGGCAGGCGGAGAGAGCGATCGCGCTCGGCAGAGGGAGGGATCGGCTGCCCGCCCGGGCTCTTCGCGGCGCCCGCCGCCCTGTCGAGAAGGGCCGTTCCCGAGGCCGAAGACCGTTGGCGGCTCCCGGGGGCCTTGAGGCCTCCAGGGGCGGCTTCTCCAAGCCCCGACGGAGCTCTCCGTCGCGTCGGCTTTCGCGCACTTCCTCGAGGGGGGGGCAGCGGTGTGGGTCGCGAGCACAGCCGGAGGCACGGAAGCCGCCCTCCGAGTTCCGCCGAGGCGCTTCGGGGCACAATTGCAGGACGAGGAGCCGAAATTCGCCGGGTGCAACGGCCGCTTCTGTCCGTCTGCGAAGACTGAGAGCCCCCAAGCCCAGCGCGGGGCGGGCGCGGCTTCTTTCCACCGACGAAGGCCGGTTCGCGCCCCTCTCCTGGAGCCCGCGACAGCGGCCTCGCTACCTGCGGACCGGGAGAGAAGCGAGACGGTCGGGGGCTCCTCTTGACCCGGCCGCCTGAGGACCGGCTCGGCTCCGGGGATTCCCCCCTCCTGTTGCTGCCGGTCAGGCTGAGAAGGTCGGCTGGAGCGCCCGTGTTGGTTCCGGACGAAAGGAGGGGACCCACCCGGCGCCGCTGCGCTGTGGTCCGAGCACTGGAAGGAGTTTGGGGCTCAGTGTAGCTGGCTGGGCCCGCCCGTCACTTGGTAAGTAGCCCCGGTCATCGCTACCGGGGAGGGTCCCGTCGTGGCCTTTGTCAGGTCCTTCCCACCACCACCGGTGGAGCCTGGAAGGGCCCCGATTCTTGTCTGCCAGAGGCCCGGTCGGGCTTCGCTCCGCCTTGGTCGCCCCGGGGGTGGTGGGAGAAAGCAGCGCATTGTGGTCGCGGCGAAAGGGGCCGGTTCCGCAAGACGCGGAGTCTCCGAGTCCCCCGGAGGGCCG